>JAXGGA010003963.1:0-94689 GCA_038373865.1 Uloborus plumipes | reverse complement strand
TTCTACTCCACAAAAAGTGCCCTTTTTCCCATGAAAAATGCCCTCGCTAAGAAATTTACCCTGCCCTTTTTTTAAAAAAATGTGAACACTAGATATTCTAAAGTTGTTTTGCGTTAATACATTATTTATTTGCTGCTTTTATACTTTTGACGCCTTAATTTTAAATGATGCAATCTCTTTGCATCCAGTTTGAGATTCAAATTTTCTGATTTTTTCTGCATACTTTGCTTGCAAATGAATAAAATGTATTTTTATTTTTATATCTGTTAAAACCATAAGTTAAAAAAAAAAATTCAAGCGAAATTCTATTTTCTTTATGATAGTCAAACAATTTAAATTTAAACCACTGATTTTATTTAAATTTTGCTTCAGTTGCATTGATTGCAATTAATATGTTTATCGAACAATTTTAAAACTTCAATTCAAAATAGTTTTACTTGAGTAAATCTGTTTTTATGCCATTTTTCTGCGTTATAAAAAATGCGATCTTTTTGCATCTGCCAGTGGGATAAGATTTTTCACGTTCATGATGTTTACTATACTCTATCACAGGGTTTCCTCTATGGTCGCATTTTTCGCAAAATGCGAAAATAAATTCTGAAGGGACAAAAATGGAGCAAGTATTTTTGCTTTTTTGATAAAATACAATAAGGAACCAAAAGAAAAAAAAAAGGTGCTTGATTAGAGAGAGAAAGCAATCATGGCGATACTGAACATATTCTTATTAGAAATCTCATCGAACATGTATGAACTGCTATTCATATCAACAGACATTGTCTTAATGGGCATTTTGTCTTCTTATCAGGTGCATTATTTGGGTTTTAAAAGCCCTTGTGTTCTCTTAATACTAAGTAAAATTCTAAATTGTTCATTACACTTTTAAAAACGACAATTACCTACTGTGTATTTATTTCTTTAAATATGTACATTTTGAATTTAATTTTCAGTAGGAGATGAAGCATATGGAAGTAGTTGGAACGACATGTTAACTTATGGATTAACCTTCGACCTTTTTGCATTTTGCTAAAGCCTTTTCTCCAGTTTAGCTTTTTTGCAAAATAACTTTTTAATTTAGCTTAAACCCTGCTGTATCAAGAGTCAAAACAACTATACTTTATTTTTATTTTTCCTTTAAACCATTAACTTTAAAAGTTTTAAAGGAAATTATGTGCTCTTTAATATTGTCAATCGTCAAAAAGTTTAAGAAAGTTGGAAGCTGTTTTAGCCTTTTCTGTTTTCAGTTAGCAGGAACCTTATTCCCACTTCTTGAGCTGTTATTTATTCCTGTTTGTGCTTTATTTCCCTGTTTACTTGACTATTTTTGGCATGGGAACCTGTCTTTCCGTTTTTATGCACTGATAATGGGGCTTGCATTTTACAGCCTCGAAAAAGCTATTTGTTGCGTTTTAAACTCTTTTTAAATGTCTATATTTACTTTTTAAACTTGTCTATTTTTACTCATTTCATAGTACATAGTTTTCGACTGCTGTTTTACATATTTGTTTTTAGAAATATTCTTATTTACTTACATATTGTTTACATTTTATAGACAAAAGAAAGATTCGGAAAAGAATGCAAGATTTGTTCTCGTCCATTCACTGTTTTCAGGTGGTGTCCTGGTTCAAGAATGAGATTTAAGAAAACAGAAGTCTGCCAAACATGCAGTAAACAAAAGAATGTTTGTCAAACTTGTCTGCTTGATTTAGAATATGGTAAGTCTATATATAGTACATATATATAAATACCTTAAATATGATCTAATAAAAGTACAAACATTCTCAATTTCAGTCATTTTTGCTTCTTGGC
Source organism: Uloborus plumipes (assembly GCA_038373865.1). NCBI lineage: Eukaryota > Metazoa > Arthropoda > Arachnida > Araneae > Uloboridae > Uloborus > Uloborus plumipes. Next base: position 92,883 of record JAXGGA010003963.1, on the reverse strand, counting down.
TAATGTCCTATTTTCTAATGAAAACATATTTGTTTAAAAACTAATTTTATGTTAGCTGTTTTGAATTCATCCTGTTTTAAACTAATATTTTTAGAATCTAAAATAGAAGTTTTATTCAAATACCTAGGTTGCTATTTATATTTCTGGCCTAATAATGAGAAAAGAAATATTGATGATCTAAATTAGTTTTACTGTTATTAAAACTGTTCTGCAAGAAGACGGATAGACTCTTACAAAAGTGTTGACCAATTTTTGAGGCATTTTTTCCACTCAGTTTCAAATACTCAAAAACATGCATTTTAAAATCATCAATTGCATCTTGTCTTGAAAATAATTGATCACCTAATTAATTTTAAATGTTTGTGAACTGAAAAAAAGTCTTTGGGTGTCTAGTCAATGCTGTACGAGGCTTGCCCCGTTAACTCGATGTTTCGACCGGCTAAAAACTCCCTTGTTTGAGGCAATACACGGGAGATTGCAAAGTGGTGATGAAGAAAGATACGCCTCAGCTTTTGCTTTTTTTTTACAATTTCTAAGATGACTTCCTGAAAACAGGTGGTCAAAAAACAAGATGCATTAACTGCTTATTTCAATTTGAGATTATTGTTTACTCATTATATAGGGTAACAGCAGTTGCCATTCTCCTTTTTATCTGCATGAAATACTTGATTCATTACTCTGACTGTTGTGATAAAAAAGGGATAGTAAAAAAAATGACTTTATATTTTCCCCCTAGGTTTGCCTGTTCAAGTCCGTGACTATGCTATGAATATGAAAGATGAAATACCAAAGTCGGAAGTCAATCGAGAATATTATTCCCAAAATATGGAACGTGAAGTAAGTTATTTAAAATGATAAATAATGCATAATTAGTTGTATAGTGAAATAAAAATACTTTATGCATTTAAAATTAATAAAATATGCTGTACTTTTTTTTTTTTTTGTGGGCCGTGGTGGCCCGATCGGTAAGGCATCGGACTCGTGTCCGGAGGGACCCGGGTTTGATCCCAGCCGATCAAAGATCCACCGCCTTGATTAATGGTGGCTGGGAGGCGTTAAAAATGTCGTGGTCACAAAGTCCTCCAAGTGAAACGATACCTCTGGGGGTGCTGGGCCTAGGGTTTGCTCGACCCTAGGTTCTGGTTCAAAATTAAGAACAGAGCGCCCTTCAGGGCCCTATCCCGGTTAAACCACGAAGCTGTGGTAGGTACGGGGGACCCTGGAGGTGTGAAATGAAATGAAAATGAAATGTACTTTTTTTGTGATGTTTTGCCCGAGAGAAATAGAGAGAGGTTATACAACTAAGTCATTTTGCGACATAATCAGAAGGAAAAAAAGAATTTAATATTTACAAAGTTTTAATCCCGGTCAAAAAGTTGTTCACGTATTGCACACTTATTTCATCAAATGTAATTAATAGTTTCTTAGTTCATGTAGCTACTCTTGAGGGTGAGAAGTTAGCCACATTGCCTTGCTTACATGTTTGTTTTATGTTTGCTGAATAGAAAGATTGTGCGGTACTCATAAAAACCAATCAAGACAATGTAACTTAAGCTGGTCCTGTATGAATTTTCCTTATTATACTAACAGAACTCAGAAATTGAAAGGTTAGGAACTCTATAAATCAGAATAAATCAAGTGTATGTTTATTTCTTGATGTTTCAATCATGTGAAAAAATTTTTTTGTCTGAGATGCTACTTTTTTGCATGGGTCACATTCCCATTAAAATTTTTAGAATAATTTACATCCCCTAAAAGTTCTAAAATAGTACTACATTTTTTCTAAATAAATTGGAAAACTGTACAGATGTTTGTTTGGGAGAATTTAACAGCCCCTTTACAAGTATTTCATGGCAAAAACACTTTTTGCTCGATATTTAATGGGAAAAATGGGCATTTCATAAAATATTTTGTTTTAAAAACGAACGTTTCACTATAGTTTTACTTTTAAACAGACCTTTCCCTTCTTGCTCTGAAAAACGAACCATTTTATCTTTAAAACAGACGTTTCACAAATCTGCCAAATCATAAAAAAACATGACCTGCCTGTGAAATTTTGCTCATTTTGGCTGTTTCTTACCCGCCTATTCCAATTATTTACTAATTTCAAAATCCGTTTGCATCTGGTTCTCTATGAGCCTATTTTAATTTACCACGTAATTTCACAGCTTCTACATCGATAGTTTTATTCTTACCATTAGTTTAAATTTGCTTAATTTTCTTTTTATGTGCAGAAGATTTGTAGACTTGTCATTTAACTAAGTTCATTCAAAAATTTCAATCCTGTCGCATCTGCAGTGATTCAAACCATTAGCATTCTTAAAATTTTGCATTGATTTTTATCATACTTAATCTTTGCTTATTAAAAATTTTAAGAATCAGATTTTTCTAAAATGTTGATAAGGATGTTTGGCATAGCATTAGAATTCAGATATCACTGAACCCAACAAACTTTCGGTAATATCAGAAAATGATGTGCTTTGCCCTTCAAGAATTTCTTTCTTTCTTTTTTTTTTTTTACTTATTCAGAATGTTGGTTAGGATGTTACTTATTATAATTATTAATTATTCCAATATTTCACAAAATGTTTTGCTCAACAATTTTTTATTTCACTTTTGCATTCTGTTTCTGCTTTTGAAAATGCAATAACTTGTCACATCTTATTTATTGTTATTTTTATACGTTGGTATGTATAAAGTTATAGATTCAGCTTGATTTAATATTCAGAAATGTTTCTACTACTTGAAAAATCATAACAGTCTTGGGAGGGGGGGGTTGCAAAAGCAATATGGGTTTTGATAATGAATGGTAGATATTTTAGTACAATACTCATTTCAAATAAAAAAAACGTTGCGAGTCAGAAGAACTTGATGCATAGAAAAAAAAAATTTCAAATTAAGAAAGTGCCAAAAGTATTTATAAACAGTATAAAGTTTGTTTTTTTTTATTTTAAGTAGAGATGCATTATGATCAGTTTATAGAATTTGTAAAGAGAATATTATAATCATTTCTCACATTAAGATTTTCCCTGGTTGACTGTGATTGGAAAATCAATGTTTGGCTTCTGCCATCTTTTTTTTAAGGAATTTCTGATAGCTGAAATCAGTAAAAGATTTTCAAAAACCACACAAGGAATGTATTATTTCTACATGGCGCAGTATTTTTGTAACCTGATACTTACTGCTTATACTAATTTAAAAATTTTGAACAACGTTGTGAGCCTTTTATGATATTTTGTGCTACAATCTGAAAATTTAACTCATTTGTTGATTGATTCTGCATCAAATTGGTTTTGAAAATGTATTTTTTTTTGTTCACAACATCATTGTCCTTATTTTGTGTGAAAAGTGAGACGTGGTAAAGAACTGCATTTGGATAATATATTTTATGTATATAATACCATCTGAATTTAATTTTAGGTAATGAATGCTGATGGTTCTCAACCATATGGTACTTTAGCAAAAGCTCAAACTCCGAGTGACCTTTTAATGAAGTTGGCTCGAACCACTCCATATTATAAACGGAACAGACCACATATTTGCAGTTTCTGGGTCAAGGGTGAATGCAAACGTGGTGAAGAATGTCCCTACAGGTTGTACATTTTTTGTACTTTTATTTGTTATTTTTTGTAATTATGAATAATATGGGGTAATTTGAAAATTTAAAAGTGTTTATAATTTATGAGTTGCAACCGCAATATGACAAAAAATGAATGAAGATTAAAGTATTTGAGTAGCAATTAATGACTAACGTTGTATCATTTGATGTACATGTTGGCATATAAAAAGAAATCTTGCAATTGTTACACTGTAAAAATTACTTATCCCGCATCAACGGCCCGGTATTAATTTTGCCTCTAGACCTGAAAGTAGTCACTCTCACGATAGTAATACTTGTGGATAAAAGTAACTTTTAAAGATATTTCTTTTGTTGCTACATTTCATGGTTTTCACTTTATGAACAGTTGATTCATAGCCTAATCAAAGTTGATTTTCATGATGTTTGTCCCCCCCCCCCAGGTATTTATGGTTAGCTTTGTTTTGTCAAATGCTTTGGTTATAGTGGATTGATTTGCTGTCTGAAGCTTTAGAATGCATTGGTGGTGATTCTTTTAGTCAAATTTCAAGAGATGTTCTTATACTTTTAATACTTCTCCTAGTGTAAAGGAAAGTAAATATTGTATCCGAGAAAAAATTCTCTCAAACTTTATAACCTAAACTTCTATTTTAGTGTCCCACAATTTAACTTTGTGTTTTTTTTTTTTCCTGTTTTTTTATTTCGATATGTATCAGACATTCTAATTTTCTGCTAAAATGCTGACTTCTGCTTTGTGACCACAATTTCTTTGAGCTTCTAAGTCTAATTTAGTGTGCATTATTTAATGCATTTTGTTTCTAATTTGTTTGGAAATTGTAATTTTGTGTTTTGTGGTCTTTTTTATTTGAATTAGATGTTTTCCTTGTCATAAATTAGCATCTCTTATGCGTTTATGTTAATTTAAATTATCAAAACATATTCAAGTTAGTATCTATTTGAGTTCCATTATGTCATCTGTATGTATGTGTATGTACTAGTATATGCTCAAATAACTCAAACCCTTAGTTGAAAATTCTTTTTCTTGTAAAGCCTCCAGTTGCTCATCTTTTTAGTTGCAATTAGAAATGCTTTTTACTCACTTTCATGTGGCAAATCCATGTTAACTGAAGTAATTTTTTACATCTGTATTTTTGCTAAAATTCCCTCAATCCATCTCTATAGTTGAACAAATTTTTTCTACTATTGAAGCTTAATATTTGTTAATATAGTCTTGAAACTTAATATTTTTTTGCCTTTAATTACTAAAAATTTATTATTTATCAAGTTTTTACAATGATTAAATAAAGTTAAATTTTTAATTTGCTTGATGAAATGTCATTGAATAATTCTTTGAGCTGTTAAAGACGCTTTTTATTTTTTGCCAATTTTTGTCAGTTTCTGTCACTACAGACTGGCACGGCAATTATATGTTTGTGCGTACAAAAAGCCAACCATGCTTACCATTAACTGCTTAATTCTTTATTGTATGCAGCTACGGATGTTTAATAATCATGAAAATTGTTCAGTTTCAATCAAAAATATTTGTTATTGATTAAAATTGTATGTTATTAGGGAACTAATATGGTGTTTGCATTTACTTTTTATTTTTCATCCATACTAATTTGGTTCTTTTCCTCACAGGCACGAGAAACCTACAGATCCAGATGATCCATTAGCTGATCAGAATATAAAAGATCGGTTCTATGGTGCAAATGATCCAGTTGCCGATAAATTACTCAGAAGAGCAGCTGCGATGCCCAAGTTAGAACCCCCTGAAGATAAAACTATAACAACATTATATGTTGGCAATTTAGGGGAGAAAATAACAGAAAAAGATCTCAAGTAAGTTGATTATAATATATTTCTTTTAGAAACATCTTTTAATTTTATTTATTTGGAATTGAATTTGATTGTAACTATTTAAGTCGTTGTAACTATCAAAAGCATTTCTTATTCTCTTGGTGTTTATTTAACTATCTGTAAATAGTCATTTGTAAGGTAAATGATGTAAACTAGTTGGCATCCTTAAACTTTTAAACTGATTTATTGTTTAAATTTGTACACTAAAATTACCTTAGATTTGTTTAAGTACTCAGCATTGGTAAATTACATATATATAAAAATATGGTTTTTTATGTATAAAAATGTTTTTTATTGTTTTCTTTTTCTAATTGTTCTATTATGTATAAAAATATGCCTTTTTAAATATTTTTTTGATTGTTAAATAAAGAGAGAATATTAAAAAATTGAGTCTACATTCATGGATTTTTTTTTTCTGGAAAACCAGGAAAAGTCTTGCAATTTTATTTCTGAAAGTGAGGTGATTGGGAACCATGCTTAAAATGGAAACTTATTACTATACTTATAACATAAAATAAAATTTAGCAGGGCAGCAGAGCATGTAAAATTCTTAAATATCATTATTTCCCCCCAACATATTTATCTACAGTAAATTCCTGATTATCCGAAGGCAAGCCCGTCATTTGGGGGAGGGGAGTCAGTTCCCTCCCCCCCCCCGACTTTGAGAAATCAATATATTTACATATAAGTGGGCGTGTTTTTTGTTGTTTTCTGGTGAAATTGTAGTGTGTTTTTACCCTTTGCCCCCCCCCCCCCATGGAAATACTTGAAATGACGTCCCTGTCCGAAGGTTTTTTTTTTCTTTTCTTTTAAAATGGCTTCAAATCATGATGATTTACTGTATGCAGAAAAATGCAATCATTTTGATGTATCCCAGGATGAAGTCCCTTCATTTTGAAGTCAGCCACAAAATAGTTCTCAAATATTTCGACTGACATATTAAATATTAAGAATAGCAGGATAATGCAACGCTTTGTAATGAGACTCTATTGAAAAAACTTTGATCACAAAACAAAGAGTCATTTCAGGGTTGCCAACATAGGGAGCTGCTCTGGAAACTTAGTGAAACTCCACAAATGAATTATTTTGCTCCTCATTTCCCGGTCTATCATTTTGAAGAGATAGTGCAAATACCTCCTTTCTGCCTTGAACTGGTCAATATGAGTTTAAAATTTTAACTTGTCGATTCATGGCAAACTTTTCCCAGCAAGCTTTGGAATGGCCGGTTTTGAAATCCTCGCATCCGTTTTCGTAACATTCGCTCATTTTTGTCTACTATGCCATTCTACCGCATAGACATTAATAACGTTGTGTAGACTTATTTTCATCTCTTCTAATTTATTTATTCTTGCTGAGAACTTGTACGCCCATTCGGAAATCTCTATCCTGTTCCATCCAAATTAATTTATGCAGACACTGTTTGCCAAATTTAGTCTTAAGGCTTTTTTTTGTAAATTGCCAATCTGCTCTGCATAATCTTGAAATGCTCCTCAAAATCCCCACAGATGCTCCTCAAATTGTTTTTCCAAGGTTGGCAACCCTACTATTGTTTGTGCTACTTAAATATTTATTTATTTCAGAGACATTACACATTTCAGTTGAATTTTTTTTCTTTATCACTCAATCTTACGCTTTTATTTTTTCAGAGATCATTTTTACCAATACGGTGAAATACGCTCCATAACTTTGCTGAATAAGCAACAATGTGCTTTCATTCAGTTTACCACAAGATCTGCTGCTGAACAGGCTGCAGAAAAAGCATTTAATAAGTTAATACTCGGTGGCAGAAGATTGACAATCAAGTGGGGTCGATCTCAAGCAAAAGTTAGTACTGGTGGAAGTAAAGAAGTGGAAGCAAAAAATCTTGAACCTGTACCTGGTTTACCTGAAGGTAAATATTTTTAAAAAAAATATTTTCATGTAATAATTAAAGAAGGTTATGTTCCATGTGGTAAGAAAATAAAGCCTAATTGATTCCAAGCATAGTTAACAGGATAAAACATTATGCTGTTTAGTTTTATGGTGTTAATTATGATTGATATAAAACATTGTCTCACTAGGATTTTAAAGTTAATGATGTTTTATCATTGTACTTTACTGACCTAGGTAATACAGTCAAGCGAACAAATGCTGCTTGCAGAAAAATTTTTATATTTATTTTTCTGTATCATTACTATTTTGGCGAGTCACAAATGTGGGTCACTGATTTTGAAGTGCACCCATTAATAATACAGGAAAAGGAGTGACTATTATTTTTTAAAACATGCAGGTTGCATATTATTACTGTACTCTTGAACTTTATTTTTACTGTTAACAGCAATATAAAAGCACAACGATTCATGAAAAGCTCAGAAAAAGCACAACGATTTTCTTCTTTCTTTTTTTTTCCGCAAAAATGTTTTAAGAAATAGTTTGAGTTTGCATGCAGATAAAAATGTTTTCGAGGTTTGATGCTCTATGGGGGGTATGAATTTCTGTCTTAAGGAAAACTCCTTTTGCCAAAATAAAAGATTTTCTCAAAAGTAGCACAGCAAATTGAAAGTAGTTCATTTTATGGCTATTTTTTCCTTCTGACTCTGCAATTTATGATATAATTTGTTTAGAGAATGCTATAGGAGATCCGTGGACAAGAGTTTCTTCCCCAAGAATTGTCAAGGGGGAGATTTGAGACAACTTAGTGGGAAACCTGCCCTGGGTTTTTTTTCTGAATATACAGGGTTGTCTAAATGATGGACCCATTTTTAAAAGTTCCTAGTTATTGCAGTACAAATCCAAAATGAAAAATGTTTATACCTATGAAAAGAGGAAGTTTTTTTTTTTCAATCATAAATGTTCAATGTGTCTGCTGCACATCATTATTTAACAACTGGCAGCAGTGATAGCTCCAGAAGCTGCTGGTAGAATCTGCATAGCAACAGGCCGCCACTCACTTCACTGTCAGTTTAGCAAGATGACTGCCTTGGAGCAAAATGTTTTCCACATCCTTCAGTTCGCAAAAAAGGAGTCACAAATTGTAGTGCAGCTGGCATTTCCTACCTAATTCGGTATTGAACTACCAACTGGAAATGCATTATCCGTTGGCTTACGCAATTTTAAAAGACTAGAAGCAGGCCGACCACATGTGTCACAGGATTATGTACAGCCGACGTGTGATGTACACATTGAACATTTATAATTGAAAATAAGAACTTAGAAGCTTCCTCTTTCCAGTGGTGTGGAGATTGTTTGTTTTGAATTTGTACTTCAATAAACAGAAATTTTTAAAAACGGGTCCTTTATTTAGAATTACCCTGCATATATGTTATTCAAATTCTTAAATTTTTGTAAAATCTTGTAGAAAGGATATTTTAGTTTGTTTTCTTTATAATTATATTATTTTAATTTGCTCTAAATGTAAGTTTGTCTGAATATTTTTTGAAACATTGCTCAAATTCTTTTAATAGCTTTGCCAGCACCTTCCGAAGAATTAGCAAACAACTATTTCAATTTAACACCGACAATGATGCAGCCTGCTCCACCACTGCCGCCTTATCCTCCTCCAATTGCAATGCTACGGGGACCACCTCCAATGGGTATGTTCTACCTCTCCTTTCTCTAGATTTACATTAAAAAATTATTGTTAATTTATGAGTCAGAAGTATTGTCAGTCACAGTATGAATAAGTACAAAAAGAAAACTCCTAATACATTAATTTTATGTTACTATCATAATTTAACATTTTGTTTTGGATTCTCTCTATATAACTGAATTATTTCCGTGTTTAATACCATCTTCAAATTATTAGCATGGAACTACGGTTATAAAGAACAGAAAGCCTGGGCTATCAAAGCAAGCAACAACAACAGCTGCTGCTGCTTGAATGTTGAAATCATGACCATGAAAGTCTTGAATTTATTCCTAGTTAGGCAAGGATTGATCCAGCTTTTAGTTTTGGATGGGGCCCTTTTCTAAATGTGAGCACATAAATTGGGAGGAATTAATGTTACATTTTTTATAAGTTTACGTTTACTATTCAGCTACAAATAGGAAGTCTTAGGTTTTTTCACTAATAATATTCCAAAATAATTAAAAATGTAGGAAAGTATAAAAGATTCAAGAAACAATGGGAGGTTGTAAAAGAAAGTCATTTGAAGAAGAAAAAAAGAATTACATGCCTCGATTGGAGAGAGAAATTTGAAACGGAGTATAGAAGAGGTCTTGAGTGCATTATTTGAATAGTCACACAAATGAAAAAAAGAGAGTTAAATAGAAAAGAAGTTAAATACAAAGAAGTCTTGGTATGAGTCACAATGCTCATTTAAGAAAACACACAAAATTTCTTCATTTTTCTATCTGTGACATAGATAGATTTTGTTGATTATTGAGCACTAGCTTTTTACATATGAAACTATCTAGTTTAAATTTTTTGATTTGACGCCTAGAATTCCAACTGTTGGCTTCAAATTTGACGCCTAAAGTTTTAAATCACATTAAAACTTTTTTTTTCTCCCAACTCAACCGAACTATGACTGGTAGGATACATTTGAAAAGTAATTTTGATATGCAAATGATTTCGTCTTTCAAAATCATTTCTTTTGTATATTTTACAGATAATATGCCGCTGGCAATGTGTAGCATATCTATTTAATGAATATTTTTTGCTTCCGATAGCTGTATGATTGATACATTAAAGATATCACCTAAGTAAAGTAAATAAATACCTTTGTGCTGCAAATGTAAAGTATAAATACAACGTTAAAAAAGCAAATACGCAGGGATACTGCAGACTTGTGTTTCAGCGTTACAAGGAAGACCTTTTTCAATGCAAAAAAAAGTGAGCTTATAGATGCACAGACATCCGACAAAAGCCAAATTTTGTCGGATGTCTTTGCATCCATAAGCTCACAATTTTTTTGCATTGAAAAAGACCTTCCTTGTAACGCCGAAACACGTGTCTGCAGTATCCCTGTGTTTACCCTTTAGTTTGAGCCTTTTTTCGCTGTCCGCGAAACCTGTGCCACTCTATTCCGCGGATAATTAAGAGTATACTGTATATATATCATGCACTCACAAAGAATGATAATAAACATCATCATTGGACCTACAATCAGTCTCTTTTGTGTGTACAGTCTGTTTGCGTATTGTGCGCCTGGGAGCCACGGACGCTTCCATCTGAAAAAGGAGTGATAGGTTTAGGATGCGCACTACCCAATGCCTTCAGCTTTTGTTCGCTTTCTACTTCCTCGTTGCTTTTCCCCCTATTTCAAGAGTCAGAAGAGACTTCGCGCAGGTGCAGATGCAGCGGAGGTCGCACGAAAAAATTTTAGACAGTACGTTAAGTTTTCATTTAGAATGTTTTTAAACGTATGGCATCTGAAAGGAAATACAGAAAATCTCGAATATGCTATGTCAATGACATACACATGCTTCGAAAGAAATTTATTCATTAACATTTCAAAGTGAAGTTATTAAGCAACAATTAGCTGTTTTGAAATGATATTTCTCAAACCTAAGAAATTGTGCAACATCAAAACTTGTTTGTAAAATTTTTCATGTAACGGTTATATCCAGTCCTGTGGTTATATAAGTCCAAAAATAGCGATTTTCACTTTATTACTGCATTGTATATGGAATCTTACCCTGCATCGACCCATGAGAACGTTATTCCATGAAACAAATTCCTTCACAATTATTTAGCTACGTTAAAAGAGCGCGAGTCCCATCCCATCCGACAATCGTTTTTCCCCTCTTCTGAAAAGTTACAAAAATGGACTTACGTTAGTCTGGTTCTGAGGTACAGATGTCATTTAGTAGCTGTTGATCAAAAGTGGATCGAGACTCATCATTTTGTGTTTATGCATTTTTTTCTCCCTTTTTCTTTGATACTTGCAATATTTATGTGATTCAAATTCTCCTCTTCAGGCATGGGATTCCCCATTCCACCACCTCCACCGCCCGTGTCTTTTGTCGGGACTCGTGGTGTTTCTCTGAGGCCACCGGGCATCTCCATGCCTCCGGGGCTACGGCCCCCGGGGTCCTACGCCCCTCCCCCAATGCAGACACCAGCGCAGCCTCCCCCTTCGGAAGATGCGAGCGCCCCGAAGCCCACGATTCACTACCCGTCTCAGGATCCTCAAAGGATGGGGTCCTCTGGATCAACAAAAGCTTAATTTACTTTCCACTGTATAAAATGTATGAACTTTTAATAAATAATTTTTTTGTCAACTTGTCTATCGCCTGCAAATAAAAGTCTTAGTTTATAATATTTTCCGGACTCATCTCTTCTCAAGCCATTCTTATTAGAGCCCATACATTTCATGAAGTACAGATGGCGCCAGTTAATTGTATCATCCGCTTTACTGAGTCAAAACTGTTTAGAACAAACGTGATTCATATAAGCGGTGGTCAATGTATTAATTTTATATTAAAAATTTTTTGTATAATGTATAGTTGTGTAACAAGAATGTTATCCAAATGTCAGATACAGAAATATATTGAAAAAAAAATAATAGGTACTTAAAACTTAATGTAGTGTACTGTACATAATTAAATTTACTTAAAAAAAATTAGTGTGTGGTGTATTCAGGAGAAGTGAAAGTAGAAGTAAGCATGAAGCTAATTGGTTTCTAACATTTACCACTTTTACACTTTTCAGGCTGAATGACAGTGAGAAAAGTATAAATGTGTCGTTTCAGTATCCTTTTTTCAACGAGCAAAGCTTTGACAGAATTTTTTAATTTCTCAAAGTCTGATTCAGTTTTAAATAAAGAAACTTTAGACAGGAAATTTATACAAAAAGAAACTATACGCATTCTTCTTTCAGATTTCTGCACCAAGTTTCTGTCATTTGAATTACTTTTTTTAAAGGACTCGTGTTTGGGACCTCTAACTAAAGGGTTTGTTTAACAGCTGACAAAAATATGACCTTATTTTTATAAAAATAAATTCTCAATTTAGCCTTCACATAAGTACAATGAGTGTTTAAATAAAAAAGATTTTTATGTGGGTGCAGGGGGGGGTGCACTCAGGTATGTAAATTGGTCCCTGCTTGCATTTAAGAGCAAGAATCTGAGAAACTCAGCCTAGCAGAATGGGGTGATTCATGACCTCTTAGATTTTCTCCCAAAAATTACCAAATGTTTATTATCTTATTGAAAGACCAAATCCAGAATGTTTTGCTCTAAAGTTGAGTTGTTTAGTTTTTATGGACCCCTAAAGTTGAAAGTGCGACATCAAAAATTAAGCGGAATTTCAAGACATGGAAGTTGCTGTAAGCCAAAACTCTTAACAGAAACGGTTGAACTCCAATTTTCTTTTTGTATGGAATATAGAAGGTTGAAACTTTACAAAATGAATGTTAAATTTTTGGTAAGTTGTTGCCGTAAGGTCAGTGAAGGCCCTCAAAACAAGGCATTTTTGACATTTTTGAGGTCCAAAAACAGCTTGTACATTTCAGTTGGCACGGCAAAAGTGGTATCGTTTGAAAGACCAGTGTAAGCACTTTAAAATAATGTATAAATAACCGAGGAAAGTTTAACGTACTTTTAGTTGCGTAAGGCCGAAATATGAAAAATGTCATATTTTACCGATATTCAAACGGTCATAACTTCCTCTGCCAACAACATATTGAAATATTTTCTTTGCCAATGTCATACTCTATTCTTTGTCTTAACAGAACAGTTGAGTTCTTTGAGGCGAAATGTGAATTTTTTTTTTACAAAAAATACATTTTTTGTAAAAAAAATTTTCACATTTCCCCTCAAAGAACTCAACTGTTCTGTTAAGACAAAGAATAGAGTATGACATTGGCAAAGAAAATATTTCAATATGTTGTTGGCAGAGGAAGTTATGACCGTTTGAATATCGGTAAAATATGACATTTTTCATATTTCGGCCTTACGCAACTAAAAGTACGTTAAACTTTCCTCGGTTATTTATACATTATTTTAAAGTGCTTACACTGGTCTTTCAAACGATACCACTTTTGCCGTGCCAACTGAAATGTACAAGCTGTTTTTGGACCTCAAAAATGTCAAAAATGCCTTGTTTTGAGGGCCTTCACTGACCTTACGGCAACAACTTACCAAAAATTTAACATTCATTTTGTAAAGTTTCAACCTTCTATATTCCATACAAAAAGAAAATTGGAGTTCAACCGTTTCTGTTAAGAGTTTTGGCTTACAGCAACTTCCATGTCTTGAAATTCCGCTTAATTTTTGATGTCGCACTTTCAACTTTAGGGGTCCATAAAAACTAAACAACTCAACTTTAGAGCAAAACATTCTGGATTTGGTCTTTCAATAAGATAATAAACATTCGGTAATTTTTTGGAAAAAATCTGAGAGGTCATGAATCACAGGCGTGACACACTCTCAGATTCTTGCTCTTAATTCTAAAGTTTTATATTATTATTTGATGTGACTTTTTTTTTATGTCAAGCAAAAATCTTAGCTCTTGTCCATTAAATTTGTAATTGAAGATAATTTCATGTAGGGTAGATGGACCAGTGAATGAACAGTTCATAAATAACAGCAGGAAAAGCAATTGTGTTGCTGTGTCCATAGTTAATGAACGCCGTGGGAAGATTGAGTGTCATTGCTTTGTAGTCTGTGGGCATCTGGTTTTCCGTGCGGTTTTTTTTGGATACATTTATGGGAGTTAGTTTTTATGAAAGGTATTGGCACGAGGAATATGAATTGAGATGTTGCCACCCCCAAAATAGTCCAGGGTGCATGAGGAGCGGTTAAAATTGCAATAATTGGCTTCACCAAAACAAATATATCTCTGTCTTTTCTTGGTTTACAACAAATTTTCAAAGCTTTAGATGCTTAAATCCACTTAATTATAACATTATAATGGCTAAACATCTGATTCTGAAATACAACCTTAGCCGGATGACTTTTCATTCATAAATTCTCATCTTTTACATTGAAAAAGCAACTCTTAATAACTCTGACACATGCGGTCAGCAATTTGAATTCATCTGTTTATGCTTTATACTATTGTTATTAGGTGAATTCAGGAGCGGCCCTAGCGCCGGACATTCCGGACCCCTGTCCGGGGCCTCAAATTTTAGGGGCGGCATTTTGGTTCGAATATCTAAAATAAATGTTTGTTTATGAAAAGAAAATGTATGAAGCTTTTTCACAAACATCATTCTTTTTGTAGCTTGGAATCTTGAAAAGTAGGAGTGAAGCGATATTTAAGTGTGTTATTTGAATGTATACACTTCAACCCGACATTTTTGGCTATTGCAAAATTGCCAATTAAAATAAACGAATCTGTATAATATCAACGTAGACATTGAAAAAAACAAACAAACTACAGTAGACAGCTTTTTAAGCATGTAAAGATTTTGAAATTGTTGATAGGAGACAGCGGCGCGGCGCTCGGAACATTGTTTTTAAGAGGAGAAAAATTCTCAACTCACCAAATGAACCGATAAATTCTACAAAATTCAAATCAACAGTGAAACTTTGCCGAATGAGAAATGTTTTAGGAGATCAGTGTCCTCCCATCGGTATACCACCGATGAAATATTTGGAAATTATATTGACTAATAGGAATCACGATATATAAATGCGCTTGATCTATAACAGAGGTCGTACACCTATAGGCTCTGGGAACTCCTTGGGGATTCCTAGCTAAAAATAAACTGCAGAAAATGTGAAACAGATTTTTTTTTTTTTTGAAGTTTTCTCAAAAAAATTCTGAACAATTTTAGAAAATTGAAAAACAATCTGCATTTATCTTCAATATAATCCGCAGAAAATCTGCAAAATGTTTTTTTTTCTTTTAGGTTTCTCTGAATATTCTGCAGTTTTTTTTGAAGCTTGTTCCAAATATGGTTAAATTTTCTGCAGATTTTTAAAAGCTTTTCAGCATATTATTTTTTGCTGGGTTCTTGGAAATTCGAAAAGAGCTGAGCTAGTTATCAATATTTGCTCAATCATAGCGCCAAACTTTAAATACAATTTCAATTTTTATGAAGGATCAAATATTTTTTAATGTTTCCAAATCATTTTTAAAAATATTTTCCTACTCAGAAAGAAAAATTATCTTGAATCGAAGCTACTTTTCACAACTGACACCCCTAACTCTTGATAATTAAAAGAGAACAACAAATAGATGTAACTACTGACAAGAGGGGCTGGAAAGTGCCTAACATATAGTTTTTCTATAGTCTTTGAAATTTAATGAAATCTTTAAAACTCCTTGAAAAGTGCTACAACTTGATTTCTTGTTAAGTGTATGAACCATTAATTTTCCGAATTCCCGGGATGTTTCTCTTCTGATTTCTAAGTCTTTACACCATTATTTTCCAGCTATTTTATGCAATTTTCCCCAATTGATCATGTTATATGTTGTGTTAGTCGGTGGGTCGGAGCGACGATTAATCATTAATTATGTACCGAAAGCCGACGTGATCAAGAGACGATGGGTTTTCTTTTCCCCTCCCAAACTGTTTTTCCCTGTCGATTAATGTTAAAGATTTGCGGAATCGTAAGCACAAGCAGGAATTTCTATTTAGATTGATTTTCCTTTGTAAAAGAAAATAAAATTTTAAAAAAGTATTTGTTTGCATATTTTTCTCCTGATATTTTTTTTAGTCTTACTCCTGATACAGCCTCAAAAAGCAGAATTTTTTATCTATTTTTAAAATTTTTTCTCGGGGGAGAAAACCCCGAACCCCCTGAAATTGCAGATATTCTATACTTCATTTAAAGTGGTCTCTTCATGCTCATCCAATTTCAAAGTTTATGATAAACACAGGCACATGCACAAAAAAAAAAAAGACCACAGGAGCATTAACAAAAGAGAAGAAACTTGAGGTTCTGTATCAGCGAATACGAGACACTTACGTGACAAGAACGGCCAGTTTTATTTGCTTGCAACAAAATTTTCCGAACTACAAAATTGGTCCCATATCTAAAACAGCGTAGGGTCTCATTCGGTCCAAATCCTACCCTGAATATCGGATTTTATTTTGTCACGCTGTTTTTAACTCACATCTTTTTATTGGCTCATATTTGTCAACAATTTTTTTCTTTTCAAACTTCAATCGTGAAGAGGGGCTGCTTTTTACATTTTCGCCCGTGGCGGCAAAACTGCTAGGACCGCCCCTGGGTGAGTTTAAGCATTTTAACCCTACACTGCATAGCGTTGCCAATTGGCTACATGGACTATTTTTCCTTATGACCATGCATAAGGCAACTCAAGCATAAAAAGCAAGTTTTAGGTATCTTTAAAGCAAATATAACCATCTATCCTCAAAATTAATTTTTTGAAAATGTGTTCCAATGTTTTCTTATTACACTAAAAAACATATATATGTCTTTCAAAGAACAAAAAATCATGCAGTGTAGGGTTAAGCTTTGAAAACTGGTTGTAAACCAAGAAATACAGTCTGAGTAAAAACTTTAAGGCCAGTAAACAAATATTGAGAAAATGGGAAAATTAAGTTAAAAGGATTTTAATGTTACTGAATAAATAATCATTAATGTTCGTTTGTAATAAATAACGCAACAGACAAGTTTTTCAAAGTACGCAATTACCAAAAAAAAATACAGTATTATATTCAAAGTTAGTATTTCAACCTGAGTAACAACTTTAGGGCCACCAGTACTTTTTAAATACTAAACAAAGATATACTGGAATAAATATCACAGCAGTTAATGAGATTGGGGAAACCCTTCAACCTGTAGTTTTTTCATTAATTTCTTCGAAGTTTTGGTGCTCTTTGTGAAGATGGCGAAAGGTAAGAAATTAACTGATCGTGAAAGGGGACAGATTGAAGCTTTTTCTTCAACAGGGATGAGTAGCCGTACTATTGCGAAAAAAATTGGAAGATCGAAGACTGTAGTTAATAATTTATTAAGATTGAAAGATAATTATGGTAAAAAAAACACCGGGGGAAGACCCAGAGCTTTGTCCTCGCGTGATGAAAGAAGAGTTTGCAAACTTACGTCAACCGGAAAGTATTCAAATAGGAAAATTATTCAAGCGACAGGCTTAAATGTTTGTCAAAAAACGATATATAACACAATTAGAAGGTGTGAAAGGTTTATTTACGCAGCAAAATTGGCTAAGCCTCAGTTACTGAATAGACACAAAATAGAGCGTTTGAGCTTTGGCCAAAAAGTTATGAACTGGGATAACCAATGGATACAAATAATTTTTTCTGATGAAAAAAAGTATAATTTGGATGGACCAGATGGGTGGGAGTACTATTGGCATGATTTACGAAAAGAAAAAAAAAATATTCTCCAAGCGCCAATTTAGTGGAGGCTCTGTCATGACTTGGGGGTGCTTTTCTTACAATGGTATTGGCTCAATTGCGTTTGTTTCGGGTAAAATGAATTCTCAAGCGTATCAAAATGTCCTAGGAAGTCATCTTTTACCAAATGCTGAATTTTTTGCTGAAGAAAATTGGAAATTTCAGCAAGATAATGCACCTATCCATTCGAGTAACAGTACAAAAAATTGGTTTCAAGTCTATAATGTCGAACCTTTGAAATGGCCAGCTAAGTCTCCAGATCTCAACCCAATGGAGAACTTATGGGGAGACTTAGCAAGAAGAGTGTATGCAAATGGGAGACATTTTACTTCATTAATAGAGCTTAAATCTACAATCGAAGATGAATGGTACAAAACAGACCCTGAACTTTGTCAAAAACTTGTTTCATCTATGAAAACAAGAATATTTGAAGTTATTAGAAGGAATGGCTCATACACAAGCTTTTAAATGTTAGTATTTTTTCTTCCCCTGATTTTTTTCTCTATTGGCCTTAAAGATTTTACTTAGGCTCAAATAGTGATCTTTAGTTTCTGTAATATTTTCTGATAGTAAAATAATTACAAATGATTGTTCTGTCCTTTTTTACTTGTATTTAAGGGTAATAATTATCACTCAAATTATGTTTTGGTTCTCAGTTTAATACGTGTCTAATTTTTCAAAAAAATTTACTGGCCTTAAAGTTTTTACTCAGACTGTAATGTAGACTATTTTAGTGAAGCCATTTGTTGCAACTTTAGCCCCCAACCCCACCCCCTGCACTATTTTTGGGGGCGCAACATCCTAATTCGTACAGGTACCAATACAGTTCAGAAAAACTAACCCTCATAATTATATCCCAAAATGCCTCGGAAGCTAAAATTTGACCTGTTGCTCTTTCACTATTGACATAATTATTAGACTCTAAAAATAAAAGCAAATGATACAGCATTAAAGGTACAAATCCGCTAAGACAGTACAAAAAAAATGCAGTCAAAGAAAGGAAACAACACCCATGGCACTAGTGGAAATAGAACCCACAACCTCTGGCACATGAAGTTAGACTTCTGCCACAGCAATGTTATAACTCTTTATTTGGAAGCTAATCAGCTTAACATACTAAGCGGACTGCGTGGTGCCTTGCCTTCGGACAAATACAGGAAAGATTATAAAGGCACGTATTGGCACTGGATTACAGGCATTATTTTTAATGTTTCAAGGAACCCCTTTTGCAACACAGAAAAGAAAGTCGTTGGAAGATAAAACTCTACTGACTTCCCAGCATATGCGTATTTCTCGAATCGTTTAATTTAAGGGAAAAACACCACTTTGTAAACCTACATGTTATTAGTATTTCTAATTTTAATTTTTCGCTGGGTAAATAAGATTTGCAATGAAAAGTGCTATTTTGCAGCTATCGCAGTACTTAGCTCAATACCTTACATATGTATGACGTAACATCTATAATGAACCTTTAAAATTATTAAAAGCTGCCGCTCTTTCGGAGAAGATTGGTGCATAATCTATTCAGCACCTGTTCCTGTAACTTAAATACCAATTTTTGCTTGAGTCTTTTACTTCAGAAATTACACTACTGGACAAAAGTATTTGAACACTGCCAAAAATCGACATCTCAAAGAATTTCTCTCAAAATAAGCTACCAATTGTTCTGCATCTTTTGTGACATAAAAATAATTAATTCTGTTGACAGTTTTCTTTAAAATTTAAAACAATCATGCAATCAGGAGACCAGCAACAAATTAAAGAAACAAAAATAGTTTCTTGATCATGATCGTCCTTTGTTGTAAATAGCTGCCATGCTGCCAATTAGCTTTATTTTCAGAAATTAGTTATCTCACTACATACAACTATTTTACACATTTTCGTGTAAACATCACTTTATACCACGAAGATTTAAACGAAGTGCAAAGCTTTCCATCAAATTTCAGAAAACTAGACAGCACCCAAGAGAAACATTACTAAAATTTGAAATAAAAATATCGTAAATTTTATGTTATTCGAACATTTAAAGCAATTAATTTCTCACTAAGCACGCATGGAAGATAGCAATTAATAACTTAATTAAAGTAGATGTGGAAAATTATAATTAAAAAAAATAAAGTTGAACAGAAAATTCCCCGAAAAAAAAATTAACTCCTTTGTCTGCTGAAGCGTACACTTACCTACTGTTGATCATACCTTCGAGGAGAGTTAAAATATTTTTATGTTATGTTTAAGCTCATTTTTCGACCAGAAACTTAAAGCATTAGTAAAAACACGTCTTAGTCGGTAAGTAGCATGATTGTAACAGAAAAGTGCAACTCGGGTACTTGGACAAAATAATTAACATGAATGTGGCGATTAAAAGATTGATGTTTTAATTTTCGCACATAACATACTGAGTTACTGTTTTAAAATTTGATTCGTATTGACATCAGCCGCTAAAATTCTTACAGTTCCTGACAAGTTCTGTGTGGTCTGGTTTGCTTTCAGTAATTTTTTACCTAAATCATCCCTAAAAGGCGCTCTTTGAACAGCATCTTTAAGTTCATCAATCACTTTGTCCTTTGCTACCAATTGAGAATCCCTCGACCTGACCTGATCGATTTTCTGAAATAAAATTTTTTGAAGATCATAATACTTCTGTGCCAACGTTGAATAATGCGGGTCGCAGTACTGGAAGCACTTATCATGTACGAGTTTCACTTCCCCAAGTCTTCGAGATTTTATTTGTTCTTTTCTCAGCAGCTTCTCCGATTTTAAGAACTCTTTCTGGAGTGTGGAATAGAACGTCTTCGTTTGCTTCATCAGTTCGTTCCTCCTTGCCGCTTCGTGGACATAGCGCTTCATTAACTTTACCTCGTCCAGAGATTTCGAATAATCTTGCTTGGCATGCATCAGCTCTTTTGCCTGAAGCAAGAATTTTTCATTTAAGCTCGCAATTTCGTTACCTTTGAGACTTAGTTTACTTTTCAAAGCTTTATTTTCATCCGACAATTTGGAAGTCTGGGCTTGTACAATGTCTAATTTTGTGTTCAAATCTGATATGATGTTCATTAACTTTCTGTTTTCTTGGCTCGTTGATGCATCGAGAAATCCAACATTCAAACTTTTGCGTTTAGATATTTTTCCCGCCTTTGAACACTTTTCACTTAATGCTTCCATTATCCGTGAGCTGTATTATTAATAGCCTGTTAACCGTTAAGTGATAAACCGTTATCACTTAAGTTTAAAAATCAATTTCATCCAAATGCCATTTTAATTTTATTTCTTGCATAGCTCGAACAATATTTATAAATGAAGGCTTGCTCTATTCTAAGTGTTTTGGTTTTACTCCATTGAGAAGAAATTTTATTATATCTCCTCTAAGGTTTTACTCTCGATGTATAATAGTAGATCTTATATCTTAATGGTTTAACTATTATAAAACGAATTAATTGTTTAGCTTTTATTTCTTCGTTGGTTCACTTTTTTTGAACGTCATTTTCAAAAATATATATATACGGGAGAGAGTTTACGACCCCCCCCTCAAAAGAAATCTCCAACGATGGCTTAAAATTATAACCAGGGGAGATAGACAGACAAACGAGCACAGATTTCAATAGGTAGGCACAGATTTAGGTTTGTCCTGATTACAGTTTGTTTTAAAATAACGCAGCGAAAGAGTTGAGAAGTTTTTAAGCTTCGTTGTTTGACTCATTTACCTAAAAATAACTGTCAATAAATGAACTCCAATGTCCAGCTAGCTACTTAATGTGGTTTTCTTAAGAAGAAGGAATATTCCACTTGTGAAAAACAGCTTTAGTAAAATCATATACATATTACATGTCTTTGTCTGCAGTAACTAACAAGCGTCCCGTTTTTTTAGCTACTCCGCATAAATGGGTAAAAGGCTCCTTTAAACCAGTCGATTTAAGTTGAATCGACTTTCGAACGGGCGGTTATCAGGAAGTTTAACCAAGTAGAAAAGTGACGGAATCATTTAAACTCTCACACGGCAGTCAATTCACTAGTCACCCCAGACACATGTGCCGCTTGGTTCTTACCTCAATGAGTTGAATCAACTAAAAAGACCAAGGACGGATCCAGAGGATGGGCGATCGCCCCTCCTTTGGGGGACTCTTTGCCGGTAATTTTTCAATTTTGGAGTTCTTAAAAAAAATCAATTTTATACAAGTTATAATATAGTTTATGAGGGCAAGAAAATTTGGGGCTCCTCCCCGGAAATGTTCAGGAATTTAAGTCCGAAACCTCTGTGTGATCACATTTTATAAACCAGTATGTATTAAAAAGGAATAGGGAAAAATCGCCCCTTCCTTGAAAAATGTCTGGATCCGCCCTTGAAAAAGACATTGCCAAGCGCTCGGTTCAGCAGTTTTGAGCAGGGCTGCAGAGTCGAAGGAAAAATGGTCGACCCTGACTCGGGATTTTAGGACTCCGACTCCTGCCTTTTTTTATTATTTTTTTTAACCCAAATGTGAAGAGGGAAAAACCCTAAACAGATGTTGAAATAATGTTCATTTTCAAAGTTTCATTTTATTCATGGTCGTAACCAGGACTCGCGTTTGTGGGGGGGCAGCAAGAGGAGTATCCCAATTGGAGGTCACGGGAGGTCATTGTGACCTATCAAAAAGTTCCAAGGAACCAAAAGTTTCCCAAGAATTCTCGCAGGTAATTTCACTACATTAACCTCAATTCTCGGAAGTCACTGTGTCCGGTGGACTCCCTTTTGACCTTTTCCTGTTTTGCCCTCAGAACTAAACAATAGAGTACACCTGCCCGTTTACAATGGAGAAGCAGGTGTCAGGTAGACCCCTGTGAGGCTATTGAGGGGAAGGATAATGGTGGGCAACCGTGACTGGAATGTCAAACCAGTTTTATAAACGTTTACCCTGTAACTCTATACTCTGTGTACCCCTGTGTAACTCTGCTGCACACTAAGAGAAAGAATGGGAGAAATTTAAAAATTCATCCCTGATTTTATGTGAGTAATATACATATAAAGTATTGCTATACAAATTTCATTAGTTTTTAACAATTTAAAAAGGTCTATGCTTCCGGCAAAAAATGGAAAAACATATTATTTTACAAATTGTATACTAAATGGATCTTGAAACTTTTCATCTCCCCATATCATTATCTATGAACACCACATGATCTGATTTTCATACAATTTTGTGCACAAGATAAAGTTACGTCTAAACTCCTTAAAATTTCCGTAATATTGATCATAAGCTTTTTTACTTCCTTTTACGTAGTAAAGGAAGTATTGTGATCGCGAAAAAAAAATCACTCAAATTTGAGTCTAAATTTTGATTTTGCTCACCCCCGAATGAAAATTCATTAGTTTTTTTGACCTGTCAGCACGTGCATATGTACCTACCAACATATAAGCAGCCGAAAATTTTTTTTCAACCACCCTTGAGTTAATTACGACGAGTTTTCTCGTGACGTCTGTATGTACGTGTGTGCGTATGTATGTATGTGGGTCGCATAACTCAAAAACTATATGCCGTAGAAGCTTCTAGCTTGGTATGTAGACTCTGAGGATGGATATTAACCAACGCGAGTAAAGGAAGAGTAACTGGCGAGTGAATCCACCTAGGGTTAACCCAAACTCCGAGGTTACTCCAGAGCGTTATTATCCAACAGCCCTCAACCGCGAGTCACTCATTCCCTCGGTTTTTTCTACCCAAGATGTAAGCCTTGTGGCTATTGGCTGATCTTCAGCACGTGATAGTTTACTGGGGGAGGCACAGCCGACGGTTATTAGTCTCGGATGATCGGATCGTAACATCAACATCGTAACCGATGCGCTTCGGATAAACACCACTACGTTGTTTTAAGTGTATTTTTTCCCCATTTTTCGAGATGAATACCAAAACGAATTACACTCTATATGAAGCTGAAATGCTCGCTTCGTTAGTTGACCAGCACAAAGAAATTATAGAGTGCAAGAAAACTAACGCGGTGGCGTGGTGGTTTCTTCTTTTAATTTTTGTCCAGTAACATTATCTTAATGTTCATCACTAACTTTATTTAAACCAAAACAGTAGTACTTTTTAACCTCTTAACTGTGTAACCCGAGCTATAGATAAATACAGGGTTCGTGCTTCCTTAAAAAAAACCTTAAGTTTTTAAAGTAAATTTAAGGTCTCTAAAAAACCCTTAAAAAGTACTTTTGGAAATTTTTCCTTCATTTTAAAAATTATGTTCAAATATTTATGAAAGCAAATGCAATTAGAAAGAGTGTCTGTGAAGAGGAGACTGAACTAAATAATATTGTTAAAAAAATTGAAGAGTGCAAAATAAGTTTAAAAAGTTTAATGTTGCATTATTTTTAAAGTGTTAAATGGCAATCAATGAAATTTTTGTTTTTTCTTAAGTATTTTTTTTTTGTCAAAGAAATTCCATTTGTGTTATAATAGAACAGTATTAAAGGATAATTTAAATGTAATTTATAAAATTTAGAATTCTATATTTCTGAATTATTGATGAATAAGATTTAAAAATATAATTGTATCAAACTGTACATGGGAGCAACCTAACCTTGCAGCATTGTAAGAAGTGGTTGAAATTAGTAGAGGTTATCATCAGTAACTATAATACCAGGTTAGGTTTCCCCCAATCATTGAAGAGCTATTCAAAATGGTAAGTAGCCCTTCTTGTTTGACACATCAGAGTCAATTGCAAATCTTCCTGCATTTAAAAAAAAATCATAATTCGGGTACTTTAAAATTGTGCTCGTAAAGCTATTTAAATATTTTCCTAAAAATCTGGAAGTCCTTAATTTTGATTTTTAAAAATGAGTATGGACCCTTTGAAATAGATAAGCGGGCCACGTTCTTTCTTCAAAACAATGTTTCGCTGGAAAAAACCACATTTTTTCACCATCAAAAAAGAGTTTATTTACAAAATCATTAATATGGAACAAAATACACAAGTTGTGATACACACACACACACACACAAAAAATACATTTTGCAATAAAGAATATGCAGTGAAATACACAGTCGATTACTCACGCTACTCTATCAATAAGTCAAAATTAAAGAAAAACATATGAATTTGAAAGTAGATCAATATATTTATGAAATAAGATTGAAATTCTTATTTTTTGAAACAAAACATGTATCTCTATTCAGAAGCAAATTTTGCAACGTTTTGAAAAAAGCACTCCAAGTAATCCCAAAATACATTACAGAATTACCTACGTTTTTTCCTCTTACACACAAATAAGTTTAAAAGTAAAGTAAAATTTCTTGACTCAAAAAGTTATAAATAAAAATTTAAATTATAAGTACAAATAAGCTGATAATAAGTAAATAATGATTAAAATAAAGCTTGCAAATAAGTATATAAACAGACAATTTTTTGTTTTTACAATAAAAAATAACACAGGCTAATCTAGAGTAGCAAAAGTAAAAATAAGTTCCAATTGACGAATATTTTAAAATATTTACAAGATCCAGAAGGATTGAATTTTTGTACAAATAATGGGAAACTTCCTCAAAGCACATTCAATGTTGGCATTATTCCCATAAAATAATTTTTTAATAAAATTAACATAAAACATGCTACTCAAAGGTAACATACGTGAAAACAACAATCAACTGCACAAAAAGTTAAAATATATTTACAACAAGCAAAAAGACTGAAATATCAAATGCGAGTAGCAATTTTCATTGTTATGTATCCGTGTTATATAAAAGATTTAAAACAGGAAGTTATAGCTTTACAAGAGAGGACAAGAAATTACAGGATATTTAGGAAGAAAAATAATTTGCAACAATTGCATTTCGTTTTGCCACACCAGCAGGCTGTCCATTATTATTCATACGTCCATCATAAAATAGTAGGTCTAACATTGTCTTCCATATAATAATTTTCACCTAGTGTAATTGCAATGTTATGCAACACTGCTGTGGCAACAATGACTTTTTGTGCATTTTCTAAGCGACATCTCAGTTAGGAGCCGACACAGGTAAATCTCCTCTTCCACACGCCATATTGCCGCTCCACCACATTTCTTGCTAAAATTTGTGCTTTGTTGTATCTAAAGAAGTAAAACCATATAACATTCAAAATCCGACACATAGAAGTATGGGAGCTTAGCTATGAAATAACTTAGATTTTGATATGTTTCATCAAGCAATTGAAAAGATATCAGTTTAGCATGAATTCTTATATTTTCAATGCTCATAACCTTCAGTAATAAAGGATTCCTTGTTACCTAAAGTGACCAGACACCCGGCTGAGGGCCGTGTTTAACCTGTTCCAAATTAAGTTATTAATGATTTTTTATATATTTTTTTGGTTTTTTTAGTTGAAAATACATCAAAAAACATATTTATCGAGCAAGAAAATTTTGGGGGTCTAAGGACCTCTATGCCTTAGGGTCCTCAAGAAAACTGATTCCAATCGCAGGTACCATCTATTGGCCTTTCAGCAAAGTACAAGGATTGGTACTTAAAAGCTCCAGCATTATTACAGCCATTTTGGATTCATAATACTAAATTAATAAAAGCGAGACTTCTGAGTCCCGTCAGTACATAAAGGGTTAAGGGGTGGGTCTGTAAGTTTGAAACCCCTCTGATTTTTTTTCAAAACTACCACCAAAAATGTTTTTTACCTTACCTTTTTACTGCAAAATTACGATTTCAGAATTGATTTTCGTAACTGATTTCGAAAGTTTAAACTTAAACTTAAATTTTGAGTCCAAAATATTGGCTGGTTGCGAGTATTAAGTAATGCAATTCTCGGGGAAAATGTCAAAAATTGTGTTTTTTTGCTTTCAAACTTGTCGTTTCGTGTAAAATAAATATTAAAATCTTTTGGCGATACAAGTAATGTAAAAATAAAATTGGATGCACACTTTCGTAATTGTTGGGGAGAATTTTTTTTTTTTTTGGAATAAATCATTTAATTTTTTTTTTTAGTTACCCAAGTGTGCATCTGATTTTATTTTCATATAATTAATATCGCCAGATGATTTTAATATTTTTATACATGAAACGACAAAATTGAGAACAGAAAAACAATTTTTACGGTTGGTCCAAGTATTGACTGGAGAAGAATGGTCCAAAGATTATGAACCACTGCACTGAGCACCGAATATAGACTCTGGTGCTAGAAACAAAATATTTTTGTAGCTTGAATTTTAAAACCGACAGAAAGAAAAGCATAAAAATTACCTCCTCTGGCTCGCAGTGGTTGGATGTTGAAAAGGTGTCATTAAGTATGAACGGAGTGGATAGCCGAGGTCACCTAACACATGGTACCTGCTTGGGACTTGTTTCAAGATGGGCACGTAGATAGGAATTGTCCAAGACAGTACTGTCGTGCGTACTGCCCCAATCACCGATGGAAAACCAAACTTTTCATAAAAATTGTGGCTGACCTGAAAGAGAATAAAAGGAAGTAAGTTTGCATACTACATCTTATAAGTAATTTCAAAACAATCATATAGAGGTGTTTCAATGATCGAAATATACAGCATTTTTAACAAATATATTTAAAAAGATTTAATAATCTGGAATCAATCAGCAACATCATCAGGATTTTCTGAAGCAGTTGGGGGGGGGGGGAGTACTAGCCACTGGTCTACAATGTCACAAAAAAGACAACCAAACAACTACAGTTTTGGTAGCATTTTTTTAAAAATTAGTAGGGATGCACCGAGTACTCGGTAAATATTCAGCACTCGGCCAATTTACTGAGTACTCGGTACTCGGCCCAATTTGGATCAGGTACTCGGCCGATACCGAGTAGTTGTAGAAAATTGAATAGTTCAAGACACATTTTTCAATAATTATAAATATACAAATATATATATAAGGCAATCATTTACAATTAATTTATTTATAAAATATGACTGAAATTTTGAAAATATTGAAGTTTGTAATGCTTCAACAGAGTAAATCTTCATTTTAATATCCCCAAAAGCTTTTAAAAATTATTCAAGTTTAGAGAATTAGAACTAATCAATAATAGATTAATATAATTCCAACTTAATTGATACTTTATATTTATTCATTTAATGTAGTTTCATTTTAAAAACAACTTTTTTCTAAAATTTTTGACAAAATAAATAAAATATTTTGAACAATGCATAAGTTAAATTCAGTGGGATTTTTGTTCTAAGAACTATCATATAGAGGTCCATTCCAATGATCAGTTCATATGTCAGGGTTTGAATTTACTGCTGGTCCATTGGTTCCAGACCAGTAAAACTCGCCTCGAATCACCATAAAAATAATAAACAATCCAAGGACCACCATTTTTTTAAGAAAAAAAAATGTGGTTAATGATTTAAGGTGGACCAGTGATGTTGTCTGTTAACTAGTATATATTCCTGTTCACTGGTCAAGAAGACCAGTAAAATTTTATAATGATTTCTAACCTTGTACCGCTGTATGTCAATGATTTTTTATAAAACAATTGGTACTCGGTACTCGGCCGAGTAGTGAAAGGCTGAGTACTCGGCCAAAGTGCTACTCGGTGCATCCCTAAAAATTAGAGTAAGCAGCACAATAAATAAATCATTTGCCAATTGGATAACAAAACATTATAAATTATTACTCTACAAAAACAAGAAACAAAATTTCAGTAGATTTTTTTTTTTAATATTCAGATATGAGCAGACAAAAAGGATTCGTAATTTACTGTTGATCCACTGGTCCCAGATCAGTTAAACTCACCTTGGACCACTATTAAAAATAATGAGTAGCGCGTGGGACCACCAATTTTTACGATCAAAAAAATGTGGTTAGTTACTTAGCATTGAATATAACGTGCAGTGATGTTGTCTGCAGACTAGTACACATACATGATCATTTTTCCGAGAATCAAGTTTTTTTAACGATTTCTAATCACGCAATAGGATTTTTGAACTTTTAGAACAGTCAGGATTCTCAAATAAACGATTCAAATTCATTTGGAGGTTAAATTCTATTATTGACAACAGCAAGGAAAGGAGTGGAAGCATGAAGCATATTGCCACTGCAAGATGTTTTTTTACAAACATGGTTGCCACATATTATAATTGAAACTTCATTATTAAAAAGTCATTTTCAATTAAATGGTCCTCTGTTGGCATTGCTAAACTAGAGCTTTAGGGGGATGGGTGAGTTTTACAGAAACAAAAGTCACTGCTTGAAAATAAACTCTCTGCCCACTTTCAAATGACGAAGATTGAGAGTTTGCATCAGGAGATATTTCCTTCATCTGTATTATAAATGTCTTTTATTATGTATTAAAAACTGAATTAGCATTTATGGATTATTGAATCGGAAATCTTTTTGGCTGCAAACAGCAAAAGACATAAACTTGAGTGGGTTGAAATCAAATCATTGAAATTCTGTGAACTAATATTGAAGTCAACCAAAGAAAGATGAAATTAAGGCACTGTTACAGCTGGTCCAAAACTTGTCTTGGACCACC
This sequence comes from Uloborus plumipes, assembly GCA_038373865.1. Classification (NCBI taxonomy): domain Eukaryota; kingdom Metazoa; phylum Arthropoda; class Arachnida; order Araneae; family Uloboridae; genus Uloborus; species Uloborus plumipes. The sequence goes on along the minus strand of JAXGGA010003963.1, from coordinate 63,751 downwards.
ATGCAAAAAACAATTGAGTGGTCCATCTGACCACAAATTTTTTGTGTGATAAAAAAAATGTGGCAATTGTTTTGTATTAAATTTAACGCAGACTGGTAATGTTATCTGCGGACCGATACATACACCTGTTCACTGGTCTGAGGAGCCAGTAAGATTTTTTAATGATTTCTACCCCTGTATGGTAAATACTTTCTACGTTATCAGCAGAAAATAATAGTTCTTCAATATTTATATTTTTGATTGAAAGATCCCCAATGACTACAAAATATTTTGGATCACGTATGGTCATAGCAATGTACACAGCAACACAACTGATCATTTACATACTAGTTGCAAATTTTGTTGTTCTTGTTTCCTTAAACTAAATTAATCTTTAATCATTACAACTATTCAATACAAAATATTTAAAAATTTGTCTAAAGTAAGGAATAGCAAAAGTTATTTACCTGTAATCTTTCATCCTCTGTCTGGGGCAAATAAATGTATTGCCCTGCACGGGAAGCAAGACTCTTTGACACTTCATTGATAGCATTGCATGCCGCAGGTTGACTAATTTTATTCAGATCCCCAATGTTTAATTGTTCCTGTGGCATAAAACAGCAGAGTTGTAAGAATTTTCTCCGTTGGAGAGATCGCGTCGTTCCTATCTGTGTCGGATAGAAGCTCCTCGTGGAGATTTGACACAAGATGCAAAACACAGTCGTTTGAGAATCGGTATCTTGTTCGAAAATCCACATCCAGTGGCGTAGGAAGGTGGGGGCGAGGGGGGCGGTCCGCCCCGGGTGCCAGCTTCCGAGGGGGTGACAAAAACTGTCCGTGCTGAATTTTGTGTCTCCCTTCCTCCGAAAAAAACAAAACACATTAAAAAAATGACATGGGTTACTGCAACACTGTGTTTTTTGCATCATGTGACTGAAGTGACTGATTTGACGAGTGCTTACTGAAATATGGGGGGGGGGGGCACTGTCTCTTGCCGTCTGTAAGAAAGCAGCCGCTACTTTGGTAAGAAATGTTGCATTCCATCTTGTTTTAGAGGAAAATTATCGTGTCGGGTGGAAGTTCTGAAACTGAGTTCTGAGACAAATAGGGGTGCCTCAACCGCAGATGAGGGGTCCGCGAGGAACTGATGATATTAAACCCAAGAAAACAAAAAACTGATAGATAAAATTCAAGTACTTTGGTAAAATTGAAATACGAACTATGATTTTTAGTTTTATACTCAGCCGTTTTTTTTTCTTTTTTTCCCTGCTCGAGTAAAAGACTGGACGACTGATTCAAGAAAAGAAAAGACATCTCCTGGGGGTAAAGGGATTGACAGCAGATCCTGGGGTGCGATCGCGAATTACGTCGCCAGTCTCCATTGTATGATTGTGCATCAGTCAGACAGTTTAATTAGTGTAACCGGTTTCTGTCTGGGGGTGATCATTTTTAGCGGGAACTTGAGGGCATACGGTCGAAAGGCGTTTTCGTTGAAAGAAAGTTTTTCCTGTCTTTCGTAACCTCTGCATCCACACCGATGGATAGAAGAACGAAGAACTCCGGGGCATTTTGGACGTGGTTCTCCTGTCCTTGGATCTTACGTCTCGTTCCCAAACCCTGAAAAGTTGGATTTCTTTCCAAAAAGGTAACCGAAAGATATGAGGGTTGGAGCGAAAAAACCTGTTTACAACTCAGTGTTAACCCCAACTCGCGTTGGTTGATAGCGTCAACCCGGCGATCGGTGGGTAACCCTAGGCTGCTCGAGTTACCCGCGTTGGTTAATAAGGGCGTAAGAGTCCTCTGGTGCACCGCAGGACCCCCATTAGTTCATAAAAGGGAAGAAAAGTAAAAGAAAAAAAAACTAGTAAGTATCACAGACAGGGACTGATTAAGATATTTGGGTGCTCTTAGCGAAACACTATTTCAGCAAGGTGTTGTGGCTCTCAACCACTAGCACAAATTATTCGTTGGGGCTCAGAGCAACCCACGCCTTAAATGAGCAAAAGAAAAATTTCAGTTAGCAAAAGGAAAAAATCCTAATTTTATTTCTTTTTCTTAAATACTATAGTGCAACTTAAAGGATTGTAGTCATTCAGAGGCTTTCCCAAAACCGTAAGACCTTAGGCAGCAACCTGTTGGTCTCCCAGATAACCACATACGTCCGCAGGATGTCCTATAAGGATCCCACAAATCCTTTATAGGACATGTCCTTCGAAGGATCACAAAAGGCGTCCTTTGGATTGCCTACGTGGGACGAGTTCTCTCGAAATTTGAAGATCCCACATCTGAGTGTAGATGGACATCCAACTGGTATCCCATACAAGACGAACTACTAAAAGCCGGTTTTCCGCACATGCGCGCTAGCATAGCACCCATGCTGTCGCCCGGGAATTGCGAATATTTACACCACCATTTTGAAACGTGCTGCATGTTCTCTGTCTCTGTTTCGTGAAGCTTTTATGCTATAAATTTGCCAAGGTAAGTCTAACTATTACACATGTTTGTATTTAAAATTGTTTTTGAAGGATAAACATTAAACCAATGCAGCAGTAGGATATTTGTTGAATAGAAAATTCTTTTCAAAAGAAACTTTTAGTGCGATCTTTAAGAAAAAGCAGTTTAGCTTGAAATGCATTTTAGGTTTCGACATATTTAATGTTAATAGTTTACAGAATAAAGTAAAAAAGCTTGTTGTTTTTTTCCTGTGCCAGAGGATAAAAAACTATTGAAAAGTAGAGTCAAAGGACGTCCAGACGACCTGCTTAGGATAAAAAGGGATGGGCAAAGGAAGGAGACGGATCTGCGAAGGACGTCAGAGCATCCTATGACAGTCCAGCAGTGGTCTTAAGGATGCCCGCAGGACGTGCGTAAGATTTAGAGTGTCCCGTGATAGTCCTGCAGTTGTCCTGAAAATGTCCGTTTAAGACGTCCTGTGGACGTAAAAAAAAGTGGATTTTGGATCACCTGCGGACGTCTACAAGACGTTTTTCGGTAAATTTGGGATCTCCTGCGGAAGTCAGAGAATCCTATGAATGACGGCTTCTGGATGTCCAGTGGATGTCTTTGTGTTATCTGGGCTGTTTGGTAAACAGGCCCTGTATGCAGAGAGCCGCACTGTAACATTTTGCTAAAATGAGACTGAAGTGTCTCTGACTGACTGTCCATGGTACCACCTTTGTTGTTTTTGGAATAAAAAGATGTTATGATTACTCGTAAAATCTTGCCCAGATTCAGATAATTTACTTCAATATAAATATTAACGAATAAGAGAGGCTCTACATAAATAATCTTAGAAGAGATTTCAATAAGTAAATAATAAAATGGGATCCCTGTACCTTCATACTTACTGGTTTTTCCTCAAAAGTATACAAATGGGCAAGCATGATGCTTGTTTATCTCGACATCATAAACACAACAACTGAGTGGGTCGTGAGAAAATTCCAACTCTTCAACACGTGCCGCGATTTGGAAAAAATTGACAAAACCTATCCAATACGTATGTTATTGATGTTTAGATTTTAAAAAATACCATTATTCTCTTGAAAGGGTGTAACTACATTTTCTTATTTTATTTATTTATTTTTTCTAGCGTATCTCCGGTAAAACATTGTCTACAGAGTGAACGCTAACGCCTCCCCCAGTATTAAAAGTGAATTTGAAGTATCATAGAGTAGACCGGGGCACGTTTACGTGGTGCCCTTTTCTCAAAACGTGTCATAATTGGTGTGTCACCAGTCATGGCAGCTCCTAGAAAGTACTCTCACAAGTTTTTTGGCTTCCGTCGAGCTTTAGTATAATAGCATTTGGGGAGAATAATTTATTTTTTGCAAAACTTGAGTGAATTTTGTGCTGAACTTATTGAAGCCTATTGTGAACTAAGAATGCTTTGGTAAAAGTAAACAAATATATGAAAAGAAGCAGCACTTAATATTTGTTTGAGAACAGTACTCGTATGTGCGTGTGAACAAAAATGTCGTTAAATTTCGTTGTACATTAAAAATATATCCAAACAAGGCGACGTGGCATGTATATGTATACGCATTAACAACGGGGCACGTTGACGCAAATTCTTACTGCGTAAACATGATCGTGGAACCTTTTTTTAACCACACTGTGTCAAACATTTTGGTATTTTCAGGCTATATTTAGTTTTACAAACCATCATTTAAGGTTTAACTGAGTAAAGGATTCGTCTTATGTAACTTACAATCATAGTTATGTCTTCAGGCTTTCTCGGCTTGACTTTTATAGACTACTAGCTACTTGGCCCGGCTCTGCACGGGATCTGTCTTGAGGAAAAATCATGTCAAGTGGCGCGTGTGTCTAAAAGTCCCGATTAAATTAAAGTCAATAGTTTGTTACAATGCAGTACGAAAAATTAATCAACCGCCAAAAAATTTTTAAATCCGTCCGTTACAAGAAAAGCCTAAAAAAAGCAAGAATTTTATTTGTTTATGTTCAAGAAAAAATGGCAACACCTTTTTCTCATTAATAATTTATTTCACAATATTTAATTTCTTTCACGCTCGTGCAGACGATTTTTATAAATCCAATTTAAAATGTATATTTCCAAATTTAAAAATGCCCATATCTTTCTTCAGGGTGGAGACATCGATTAGTGGTTTTGAAAACCTTCCGAAGGAAACTTTCGTAACAGGTATTTCTTGCGTTCTTTGGAATGAGACCAAGATCGAGGAGATCCGATAAGTATTTCGCTAGATAGAGCCATTTGAAGTACTTTATTCGAAATTCGAACGGATCGGTACTTTTTTCCCGCTCAAAAACCACTCTATGATCCTTCCCGGGTACCCAAGTATCTCCCTGCCAAATTTCGTCCAGATCCGACGTAAACAGTGGATTTGTCTAAGGTATACACACGCACACACATATAAACATACACTTTTTGTTTTATTTATATAGATTCTGCTCATAATAAATGTTCTTTATTTTATAGATGGTAAGACAATATGCTAAAAAAATTAACAGAACTGAGTCATATGTCAAAATAATGGAAAATGCCGTTCTGAAAATGAGACTTGGTCAAAACGCTATTCTGAATTGAAGATCTGTGAAGCGACTGTAACTATATATGTATGCGATTCTTCCACTATGTGTACATTTTTTGGGATATGGGGCACATAGAAATGAGTCCAATACTCTGGTTTACGAATAATAAAATAAATAGTAGAGAGTAATTAAAGTAACTACTCATATGTAAGTAGAAAAATAAGTAGAAATATTAAAACTAACCACTGGGGAAAAAATCGGTTTTTATGATCTTTTAAATACACTTACTGCCAAAAGTTAAGCACAGAGAGGTAAAATGTGAAAAAATGGACAAGTACTGCTTTGATTAACAATAAATGCGGCAAAAAAGTAGCAAATATGTTTATGGAATAAACAAATCACATAATTACATGCAGAGATTTAAAAAATAGTAATTTTTCTTAAATTATAAGATGATGCCATTTTAGAGTCATTTACAAAATGCTGTATAAACTAAACAAACAACAAAAACTGACATTAATAGGGTAGGTGAGCACCCCTCATCTGCATACAAAGCTTGCAGCGTGTCACCATGCTTTTTATGAAATGATCAACCATCTCAGAGTCGAGTAATTGCCATTCCTCCTGTAGAGCAGTTTCCAGCTCTGTAAGAATGGCTGCGTCTACACATAGCACGGTCAAGGGCATCCCAAAGGTTTTCAATCGGATTAAGGTCAGGCGAGTACGCCGGGCAGTCCATACGAGCAATTCCCTCCCCCTCCAGGTAGTCGTTGACTAGGGTCGCTCTATGTTGACGTGCTTTATCATCCATTAAAACGAAAGCAGGATCCACTGCGGCAGCGTATAATCTTACAGTGGGGTCTAAAGGCCCGGTTTCCTAGGAGTGAAATCGTCGATCTCTGGCGAGGCGACAGACGCCGCCGCCATCTGCGCACGCGCCTGAGCCGCAGATTGACGTCTCTTCACGCCACGCTCCAATCAAACTGGTTCTGATTCCAGCGTGCGTCGCGCCCGGCGTTGGTGACGATTCTAGGAAACCAGCCCTTTTGACTTCATCCCGATACCATATAGCCGTCACAGATCCCTGTCTGGAGATGTGCAGGTCGGTGTGATATCCCAACGAAATCCCTGACCAAACCATGACACTTCCAGCTCGAAATGCGTGATGTTCGACAATGTTCTGGGGCTGATTGGGTGTTCCTTGCTCTCTCCAGACAGTTGCACGCTTGTCAACGGGTTGCAGCGCAAATCTCGACTCATCTGTAAACATAACGTTGCACCAATCAGACACAGTCCAACTCACATGTTGGCGGCGCCATTTTAATCGTACCCCTCCGGATTGGACGGAGAGCGGAACACAAACCCGTGGTACCCGGGCATACAGGCCATTCATGTGTAGTCTTCGGCACACAGTAGTGGAAGATATTGTCTTACCAATGGCCGCTGCAACCATAGATGTCACTCGGGTGGAGGTCGCTCTTCGGTTCCGCTTGGCTATACAACAGCAATATAAATATCTTCCGAGGGGTTAGTAACCCTTGGTAGACCTGTCACAGATCTTCGGATGACTGTTTGACTCGTTGTCGTTAAGAATTGTTTCTATAATCGTGAAGTGACGGAATGATGACCGCCAAAAAAGGGGCAACGTCAGTGATTGATTGTCCTGCCTCAATACGTCCGACATCGCGCCACCGCTCAGAATCTTCCATTCCATGTCTGGAAGCCATACAAACACGTCTGTGTTGAAAACAAATCATGGGAAAGTTCTAAACACCTTTTATCAGCACTTACATGTAACTCCTGTAACCCTTCACTATGCTTCCTTCTTATACGAATGCCTCTTTTGCATATTTCTCGACACGAAGCCCTGATTGACTGTTACTTAACTTATTTGCATACTTCTAGCTACCTCTGTAGCGAATAGTAGCCTCTCTACTTCAGATTGGCTTTCGGAAATTTACATTTTCCTCTCCATGCTTAACTTTTGGCAGTGAGTGTATTTTAGGGGAAAACCCCCTCGATTATATATTTAATTGAAATCGCTTGTTCAAGTTATGAATATAACATTTCATTTTTACTCATTGTTCATTTCCCTCACCCCTTGCTACCACTAATAACTGCGTTTATGTGCCCCGCTTGATGAGTAAACGTGCTCCGTGTGAGGGGCAGATTTAAGTAACAACCTTTGACCTAAAAATTATTTTTTTTACGCTTAAATATCCAAACAGGGGAAAAACTAAATGCATAAACTTATACTTTATTAACTGCTTTATAAGACCATAAAGTCAAAAATTTCTTGAAATAAGACATAAAAATTAGAAAATTCACTGAAAAAAATCCGCGTAAACGTGCCCCGGTCTACCCTACACAGAAAAAGCAAAAAAGTAATAACTAATTCCTATAAAGTGCTAGAGGAAACAACAAAAATTATTATTCTGCAAGGTTTTGATACTCAACTCTCAAAAAATGATATTTCTTCCTTTTATTTATTTATTTATTAAATTTTTGCTTGACTCACGTTTATTGTCGATATTAGTGGTTTGTGAACGGATCCACAAAGAAGGTTAAAACTTAAGATTTGAATTCCGAAACATTTCTGGGGGAAAGTTTCGAATTCCATCCCTTTCCTATTGTCACAAAAATTGACTTAAAATTTCAATTTTAAGGATTCAATTTTTAAAAAATTCTGTAGGAGGGCCTCTTAAACCCATATTTCTTTCAACACCATAAAATATGTCCAACAATTTTGCTTTTAGGAACAAAAATTGTCGAGGGAGAGTACCCAAATTTCCTTCCTCTAATACGCTCCATGATTGTCTAAAATCGTGTTCCTAGTACGGTCTTCAAACAAGAGAGCAAGGGGTAACAAAACGATGCCTGAATTATGAAAAGGCCAAGAAGCGACCAAATGTTATAAAAAGTAATTTTTGAGTACCTATCGATGAAAGTGGGAAAAGCTTGTTGCACGAGTTGGAGACTGTGTGGAGGGGGCTATAGTCCTCCATGAGGACTATAGCCCCCTCTTCCCCTCCATGGAGGACAACCTTTTTAAAGGTTGTCCTCCATGAGGACTATACAATACAATACTAGGAACTTACAATAGATAAAGTTAAAATTTCTGATATTTTTAATACTGCAATACTTTTATAAATTTAAGTCTGTATTATCTTCAAATAAAGACTATACATTATTATGTTGTGGCATACGATTGGTGTAGTGGAGGCAGTGGTCGGAAGTAGCGCGCTACAAGTAGCGAAACTACTGTACCCAAGTAGCACACTTCGTTTTTTAAAGGTTGTAAAATGATTGTTAACGTTGTAACAACCGCTTAAAAACGTTTATAAAACGTTTAAAGGTTATTTGTGCTGCCTGGGTAGTAGCTACATTTCTTAGTAGTTTGTAGTGTAGCGCACTACTTTTTTAAAAAAGTAGAGTAGTGAGTAGCGCGATACAAAAAAAGTAGTAGTTAGTAGCGATTTCTGAAAACCACTTTTAAATCGAGTTTACAAAAAAAAAAAAAAAAAAATTCACTCGAATCTGACCGGTCTAAATCTTGCACGAGTACATCAGCGGACTCAATAAGAAATATCAATCCTAAAAATATGAACTGGCCTTAGACATGTCATTTTGATAGATATTTTCGCCATGGTTTGATAGGATTTTTTTACATGGAAAGCAATTTCAGTGCAGATTAGAGTTATTGAAATTTAACACTTTAAATAACTTATTCATTCATAAGTGGCAGGAGAAGAAATGTTTTTATATTTTTTGCTAACAAGTAGTAGAAAAAGCAAAGTAGTTCCCTAATTTCTGAGGTTTGAGCCCCCTCTTGCCCCCCCCCCCCCCTAGTTGCGCCCATATTTGAAGGTTGAATTCTTTCAACCTTTCAACGTTTGAATTCTTTATTTCGGCGAATTTTCATAAAAACCGTAAAAAATGGCTTAGAAGAAATAATTGGCGCAAAAGGGGAAAAAAAGCCAATTCTTCGTTCTGTTCCATGTTCGAAATGAAATAATTTGTTAATCCAAATCACTTTTCAAAAAATGTTGTTTAATCCTCCCCCCCCCCGAACGGTGTATGCTTGTTATTTATTTATTTTTAAAAAAGTAGCGAAGTAGAGAGTACATTTCAAAAGTAGTTTGTAGTTGCTACATTTTTAAGAAAGTTGTAGTTGTAGTTAACTACGTTTCTAACAAAGTAGTTGTACTTGTAGTTCGCTACAAATAAAATGTAGTTTTTCCAACCACTGAGCGGAGGTGGGTGGGATTGGAGCCTCTTCTCCTGTTTGGGGAAAATTTAGAACAAAGTAAATTGCGGTTTGCAGTGGTATAGAAAGGCTTGTTTCATTCTACGGTCGAGGTCTTTGGATAGGAAAACAAAACGTGGGTAAAAATTATTTCGGAATTTATATTCCAGGGTTGAGGAGTCAATCTTTTTGGGGTAAAATAATCTGAGTTGCAAAAAATAAAATCAATAAAATAATTTTTAATTTTTTTTTAAATGCCGACTCAAACGCCGAGAATATTGCTTTTTATTTTTACGTACATTTCTTAGATTGTTTTGAAATTTGACAGCCAGTTGGTTGGATTATTTTTGTCTTACATACTTTTGCCAGATAGTAGGGGGAAGAATTAACCATTTACTTACAGGCTACATTATTTATAAAACTTTTTGCAATACCAGCTACCCAGAAATAGTTAGTTTAATTACTTTTTTAGAAGGATTTTTTTAAAACTTTTTTTTCAATTTATTTACTTTTAACTTTCCAATTTCTCCTCTATCTTAAACAAACATACGGCAAAATGTTTGCTATTTTTAATGTAATGCAGGATTTTTAATAGTTTATTTTTCTTTCCTTTTACTTTTTTTTTTCAATCAATACAACTTTATCTACCTAGTGCATAATGTACAAGTCTGAGCAACAATTTTTTTTTATATATTTTTATTACTCGTAGAGTACAATGTTACGTTTGGCGCTTAAATCTCAAGTGGCTTAGTAGAGGAACCACTTTTCCCTCTTCCTTTCCCTTCTATATCTACTGTATGGAAGAAAGTATTGGATTTGTGAAAATTTTCTAATTGCTATCGGATTTGCTTGTTTTGAGGTGTGCTGAGAGTACAATTTTTTTTTTGGTAAATGTTTGTGTGACTGTGAGAGAGTGAGAGAGAGAGTTTGTATGTGTGTATCCAGTTTTTTGTGGCCGCTCTAGAGCAAAAAATATTGCATGAAATCCAACACAACTTGGTGCACAAATGCGGCCCGGCCCCCATGTGAACTGGTGTTCATTAGAATAAAGAGCAAATTCCTCCCAGGGGAAATGAGCAATTCAACGTTTTCTGCACCGTGGATGACTGCTATATCGTTTTATCTCAGGAAATAACTGCCAGAATCAAGCAAAAATTGGTCCATAGGCAGACCCTATGAAGTGCAAGTGCTGATTAAATTGTGGTGTCATTTTCTCAGAGGGAGGTTGAGCATTCGAAGGCTTTTTTCTTTACTTGTGACTGCTATATCTCGAGAAGTTATGAACGGAATCAAACGAGCAGGTAGAAATTAGAGGGTACAAAAAGTGATTAAATTTGGGGCTAGTAGCTTTAAGCAGGTGGTGCAATCGAACGTTCTTTTTTATCACAGCAATGGCTATGTCTCAAGAAACATTGCTGCGATTTAAGTGAAATTTGGAATAACAGTGAACCTACATGGAAACTCGCCCCGATTCAAATTTGGCGCCAATCGCTCGGAGGGCGGGGGGGGGGGGGGCGACTTTTGAGATTTTTCCGTTTAATAAAAAATCGACAATTTGAAAGATAAATCCCATTAAAATGTCGCTTTCACGCTATTTCATTGTTGGCAAAACATCAGAAAACTTTAAATGATTGTAACCAGTGCACAGGAGCTGGTTAAATCATCGGGCTAGGTAGGGGAGAGTGGTAATGAATGGGCCACTTTTTGGTTTTGAATTTTTGTAATTTTTTCTAACACTTTGTTTTAACTCTAAATTGGTGTTATCGTTAATTTACTTATCTGGCTATCTAAAAAAGTCATAAAAGTTGGATTAGCACCTGTCTATAATGAATTAAAATAGAAAATAAAATTTTTGAAATTTGGTCCATTCAACCCCACCTATGGGGTTGAATGGGCCATGGAAGGTAATGAATGTGCCACTAAATGAATTCAATGAAAACATGTGGATTTAATCTTTTATTTGCTGAATATGGCAAAATAAATGTGGCACTTGACATGATGATACAAAATCATACTGATTTAAAATTATATAAACATCAAAACTGATGCAATTAAAATAAAACTGATGCATACCAATTGTAGCAGAAAAATGACTAAATAATGAGATTGTAAGAAATAAATAACATCAAATATATATAAAAAAATCACCGATAAGCAAATTGACCGATTACCGATTACCGATTAATCGGCTGTTGATAATCGGCCGATTAATCGGCTGAGCCGATTAATGATAAGGACAATTGTTTTTCTACTACAAGTTTTACCATCACTGTTTTTTCTCTCTTATACAATTCCAAGTTTAGAAACAGTAAGTAATATTTTTCTGAGAGATTTTTTTCCCATTTTCCTAGTTTTCACAAAATAATTTCAATATTTTATGTAATTTCTTAGAACAAATTTTCATATTACTTTCAATAATAACACATTGTTATGTAACATAAAACAGGGGTGCCCATCCCCCCTAAGATCAATGGCGCAAATTCCCCCCCAAAATTTTTCACAACCCTCTTGTGCATCTTATTTTTTATTTGTACCCCTCTTTTTTATTTTATGTTTTTTTTAATATTATTTAATTATTTTTTTAAACATTCTATTTTTTAAATTATAGCTATTATTTTTTTATTTATTATTAATTTTTTAGAAGTACTAATTATGCGCAGAATAGAATCGCTTTTTTTCTCTTCCAGACATTCCAAGCACACACACAGACAAAAATAAACAAATAATAATAAAGTAATAAAAGAAATAACTTAAATTAAAAAAATAAATTAATTTATTTAAAACAAATCAGTAAATAATTTAAATCAAAAAATAATTTAAATAAATAAATAAAAAAATTAATTTTAAAAAATCCCCCCCAAAAATTTTGATGGCGCAACTTGCGCCATAATCCCCCCTCTGTGGGCACCCCTGACATAAAATGTAACATAAAATAATACATGGCATAAAAATTCAAAACAAAGGGGAGGGAGAAGTCTAAGGTGAGTACTCTAATTTAGGAGTACTTTTAATTCATATTTTTTTAATAATTAGTAGCAATTTAATTCACTACTTTTATTCTTTGAAAATTAGCGGTTATCTAAAAGCACTGTGCTAAGGAGAAAACTATCGCCACATGAAACATTGACTGCAACATTGTCTATGTATATTTATTCAAAGTAGGAGAATTAGTTTAAAAAAAAATTATATCAGCTGTGAGGATAATTATTACTGTTAATAAAAGAATTCATCATAGTTGGTATACTTTAAAGAATAATATTTGAAAAATATTTTTTGGCCGATTAATCGGCCCGATTTTGCCGATTATTAATAATAGGCAAAATGGCCGATTATGGCCGATTAATCGGTACTGCCGATTAATCGGCCATATTAAAAATCACTTTCAAAAACTTCATCTTCATTTTCAAACTTGTCAAAATTTAAAAATTTTTTTTTAAATTTAATAGACATCGGGAATAAGAAATATCTAACTTAAGTTACTAAGAAAGAAAATGAAATTACTGTGAGGAATATAATATGAAGGAGAGAGGGGGGCTTTTTCAAGCCATGCACTGCCACTAGAGGTCTATTGTACTATAGGAATATAATATAGATCTGCAAATTATATTTAGAAGTTACTACAAACCTATTTTGACGACAGTAATCTTTATCTATGACAGTCAGTTGTGTTTCATATTAATGCGAAAATCCAAAGAAAAGGAAGAAAAACAATATTTAGGTAGCATATTCATTACCATGACATAGTGGCCCATTCAGCCCCACCTATGCTTTTGGAATACATTTAGGTTTTTTGAGTACATTGAATTTAGATAACATCAAAATACATCTTAAGATTAGTTTATAGATATGGAAAGACTAGCTTATACATATGTATGCAGTGAAATACTTGGTACATTTTAGCTAGGAAATGTTTTACTAAAAAGGGAAAAGCTTACTTTTCAGTCAGATTCTTGACCATGCCACTCTAGTTTGAAAATAGATCAGGGCAAACGAATGAAAATTGGATTAGTTTAGTAGAACAAATAGCTACATCTATTGGTGGCATCAAAAAAAAATTCATGCAAATACTTTTTCATATTTTGTTAGTGGCCCATTCATCACCATGGCCCATTCATTACCACTCTCCCCTACATGAACCTGTTACTTGAGGAAATTTGCCAAAAGCGCAATATCAGGTTCATTGATGTGTGGAGTTATTGTAAGCGATATTGGATTGCTAGGAATTGCTTGCATCTGAGTTCTACAAGGGTCAAAATGGTTAGTGGTTTGGTTTTGGAGTCAAAAAGCTAAGTTTGAATGGGGGCATGGTTCAAGGAGCAGGTTTCAAAAGGATGCAAACTATTTGCGTGTTATTAGAGATAGTAATAAGGAGGCTAATAAGAGTAGTCATTTTAAAAATTTTGATTCAGGAAATCGCAAGGGGTTGGATAAAAACAAGTTGGGCATGCTTAAATTTTTTTTTATACCAATGTTCGCAGTATTAGGAACAAGACAGAATAATTGAAAAGCATAATTATAGATGAAAAGTTAGATGTTATTGGAGTTACCGAGACATGGGCAACCAAAAATTATGATAATTTATTATGCGTTGCTGGGTATAATTTGTTTAAACAAGATTGAGTAGGTAAAAGAGGTGGTGGGATTTTATTTCATGTTAGGGATACTTTAGGTTGCAATGAATTGGTAATAAATGGCAAACCAAATAACATTGATATGGTTTGGCTAGAATTGATTAAGATCAAAGGCAAAAAATTACGTTTGGGAAACATTTATAGGCCACCTAATTTGAGCTAAGGTCAATATGAACAGATGTATCGTATCAATAGAGACGTGTCCAGTAAGGTACTGGTAATTTTAATGAGGGTTTCAATTTTCCGGGAATTGATTGGAATAATTTTTTACCCCAATAAAAGTAGGGAGGAGGAATTTTTGAAAGTAATTGGTGACTTTTTTTGAGATCAAGTTGTATCACTATCACTGGGAACACGGCAAGAGCCCATTTTGGATCTAGTTTTCTGCAACGTTGAAGGGTCTGTTTAGGCATTATGTGTAGGGGAGCATCTTGGAGATAGTCACCACAACAGTATTAGGTTTGGGATTGAGTTTGATATGCACAAAGATAAAAAAAATTTAGATACGTGCTTAATAATTTCAGAAACACTGACTTTGTCGCACTTAGGCAGAGTTTGAAAGCGGTTTTTTCATCAAGATTGGACTACAGCGATGCAAATCAGCAGTGAGTTTATAAAAAACTAGCAAAAACAGTTGGAGATTGTTCCTTTTAGGAGAAAAGGACTTAACACTACTAAAATTTGGCCCATGTGGTTCACCAGGGAAACTAAGGACGCTTTAAACCGTAAGCAAGCTGCTTTTAGAGGTTTAAAGAAACTGGTCACTGCACAGATAGGCTACAATATTGTGAGGCAAGGCATAATTTTAAGTATTTTTTACGGATTCAGAAAAGTGAAATGGAACAAAGGCTAGCAGATGACATTGACAGGAATCCAAAGGGTTTTTTTGCTTAGCTAATTCTGGGAAAATTAGAAATAGTTAAATTGGGCCATTGGTTGATGAGCATGAAAATTTAATTCAGAATGATAGAGATATTGCTAATGTTCTAAATGACTTTTTTCCAGTGTTTTTAACGATAACTGTATTTCAACAGTTGACACAAGCAAAATACAGCTTGAGGATTTTGTATTTTCCAGGGAGGACGTTTTACTTCATTTGAAAAAAATTAAAATAACCAGATAAAAATTATCCAAAAATTCTAATTGAATGTGCAGAGGAATTAATAGATACTATTGTAAAAATTTTCAACACTTCGTATAACTCAGTGCCACAGGACTGGAAACTGGCTAGCATTACGCCGCTCTTCAAGAAAGGGTCTAGAGGTAATGCAAGAAATTATAGACCTGTGAGTCTTACTTCAGTGATTTGTAAAACTTCTGAAACATTGATCAAAATTAAGAGAGTGAATTTCATAGAAAATAATGGTCTGTTGACTAGTTTGCAGTATCGTTTCAGGAAAGGTAAATAATGCGCTATTAATTTATTGCATTTCTATGAGAAGGTTATCATGGTTTTAGATAACAAAAGTGTGTAGATTAGGGATGAACAGATTAATCGGCCATAATCGGCAAAATTTGACCGATTTAATCGGCTGATTTTTTTTTTTTTTTTGAATATTATTTTTACACCAAGAAACTATGATAAATGATTTTTACACCAAGAAACTATGATAAATGATTTTAAGAACAGTAAATAAATGTCGTTTTCTGCAATCCTTACTGAAACATGCAGTATAAAAGTGTATAGGTTCAAAACAAAACAAATAGTTCATGCTCATACAGAGAATAAAACTGAATAGAGTATTGGAAGATAATTTTCACAGCTGATATTCAATTAGGGATAAGTGAATTCCCGAACTCTTAAATTGGAATGCGAAAACATGAGCATTTCATTTTATTTATAATCAATAAAATTTTTCCAATTAACCGGCGGAAGAACGTTTTAAATGAAATTACTTTCAGTATACCCTGAACTACGATAAATTAATTCGTAAACAAGAAATAAATAATTTTCTGCAAGCATAAATATAACATGTAGTACGAAAGTGTATTGAGTAAAAACAAAACAAATAATTAATAGAATGAAATATAGAAAAATAATCCTCTCGGTCCATATGAATGATTCAATAAATTAATTTTCCTACTGTTTTGAAGAAATGTACACATATAGACAATGTTGCAGCATTTTTCATGTGTCGATACTTTTCTCCTTAGCATACTGCTTTTAGATAACCTTTAAATTTCAAAGAATAAAAGTTTTGAATGAAATGGCAACTTCATTAAACGAAAAAAAAATCAAATTAAAATCACTTCTGAATTAGATAGTGTTCACTATAGCCTCCCCCCCCCCTTTTTTTATTTTTATGTCTGATGTGCTAATGTAATTTTATTACAATAATATAAAAATTAGTTCCAAAAAAATGTGTTAAATTTTAAAATTATTTTGGGAAAATTAGGAAAATGGAAAAAAATACATAACTTTTCTCTTGGAAATAAATTAGTAACTACTGATAAAATCGGAATCTAAATGAAAGAAAAAAATCGATGGTGAAATTGGTAAATATTAAAAATAATCATTCCGGTCATTAATCGGCTTAGCCGATTAATCGGCCGATTACCAACAGCCGATCAATCAGTAATCGGTAATCGGCCAATTTGCTTATCGGTGCATATCGAGTGTAGATGTTGTTTACATTGATTTTCAAAAAGTTTTCGGTAAGGTACCGCATGTTGGACCACTCAGTAAATTAGTTGATATAGGAATAAGGAGGTAAAATTTTAGTTTGGGTAAGGAATTGACAGGGACAGAGAGGAAACAAAGAGTAGTTGTAAGGGGTATCCATTCTAAATGGAGTGAGGTTTTAGGTCCCTTTTGTTTATCATTTTCATGAATGATATTCATGAAAATGTTTCTGGAAACATGAATTGTTTTGCTGGTGATGTCAAAGTTATGGGGGTGTAGAAAATGACGAACAAGTAAATCAGCTGCAACATGAATAGGATCATATAACTAAGTGGGCTGTGAAATGCTCTTTGAACTTGAAATTTCGAATTTCCCCGCAAAAAATTCGATTCGGCCTAATGAAGGAGTGCTAGCTTGCACTTTCAGGCGTAAGTCAGCACGGGTTGACATTGCTCAAATTGCATGTTGATATAAAAGGAAAAGAATAATAAGAGGGTATGCAACAAAAAATTCCGACATTCGCTTTTTTTTTTTTTTGAACACCTTAATATATAATATATATATCTTGCACTTACACGCATTGCAGTTTTGCAGTTGTAACATCCTTCTACCCCCAAATCAGTGGTGTTCATTCCCCAAAAGGATGCGGAGCACTCCTCCCAAATCGAGATCAAAATCCCTCTTAACTTACTCCCTTCCCCCTTGAACAATTTTTATGGCGTGGTCCTTACTATATTTTCAGGAATATCTCTTGGGCATTCATAAGTATATTCAAGAATGGTGAGCAGCTAGCTTCCTCCAAAAAATGCTTTAATTTTTTCCCCAAAAAAGTTTTCTTTCGCTATAGCTGCTCGTCAAATCCATTACTGTCAGCTGACAGCCCTTGTCTTAGTGAGACATTGCGCAACTTGTAGATTCGTCACTTTTGTACACTCACGCTTGACAGTTAGGTTCGCTTTTTTTGCTTCCTACTTCATAGGTGGCGCGTTAAGAGAACGATGAGCGTACGGCTTCTTTCTCTACAAAGAAAGAAAAAGATCCGGCGGGAAGTGAACTCCGGTTTATTTCGTCTCTTCCCTTGGCGATCATGTGGTTGTTAATATTGTGTCTGGCAGTCATCGGTCCTTGTGTTGTCGCCCGGTGTCCTCCCGATGTTTTGGTTATGTACCGCATGGTACTACACACGGAGTGGTCAGAAGAAAACTTTCCAAAACAGTATCCCGAGTGGAGACCGCCGGCGCAGTGGTCAGTCGTCTTAGGTATACCAAGTTAAAATCTTCAATATTTATTAATTGCTATTTCATTCATATCAGTTTTCTTTTATTGCTTCCGTATGCGGTTTACTTAGGTGAATACCGATTTTTTTTCTCATCAAAATCAGTCATTTAACAATTTTAGGTAACTTCGTGTGTATTTAAAAAATGCATGTGTTTTTCAATTTATGTTTTTCAGAAATGAACACTTAAAAAAAAGACGATGTAGTACTATATCTTTAATGCACTAATTCGCTTGATTACTTTTGATGCTGATTATAAATAAAAACAAAATTCTGGGTTGGAATTTATACAATTTACTTTTGCAATCAACATTTCTTCAATTTGCACACCTGCTTTGCTTTTCTTTGCAAGTTATTTTTAAGAGAAAGTGCCATTTCTAAAAATGCATCAGAGCTATGAAAACATTAAAACCAATTCAGTAGACTTAATCAGTTTATTGGTATAAAATCGTTTAAATGATTCCATTAATTGCTTTTGATTGAAACATTCCCGGTGTTTCATCATGTCACTTCAGAAAACGGTACCCATTTCATGTCCAGCAACTAATATTGCTGGCAGCGGGACGGGTTACCTGAAAATGGGACGTATGGTCAACTTAAGTAATGCCAGTAAAAATGTAAGATTTTTTTATCGAGAAACATTGAAAATGATTTTCAGATATTTTTAATTCTATTTATTTTGCATTTTAACCCTTTCAGTAACATGTTTTTTCTCGTTGGAAATTTTCTTGGGAGTCTGGGGGGAATTTTCAGTGGGACGTGTGTCCCATTGTTTTATTTAACTCTTTTATCAGGACACATATGTCCTAGTAGTATTGAAAAACTGATCGAAAATGCAATGAATTGTTAAGTTACTTTTAATTAGATTTATTCCATAGAGTCATTGCCTGCGAGACATGTATGTTCCAGTGGTGTTGAAAGGGTTAAAGGCTCTTGTTCTTTAACAAAAAGAGTGTCATTTGTGTTTATAATAGAGAATATATCAATCTACTGATGCTCTAATGGTGTACTTGCCGATAAATAATAAGCGAGAGGTACATGTACACCCTGTTTGCAAATGAAGAATTCTAAATAAATCACTATTTTAGTTAGATCAGTATTTTATCAAGCATACCTCAGAAAAGAATGCCATGCTGTGGGAAATCATTACATTCATAAATTATACCTGTATTTTCAAAGTGATGTGCAGTACACTTGCGCGACAACACGATTCGACTCAAGCGAAACGGCTACAACGCGAGTTTTTCCACGAGTGAATTTTGGAGCTGACGCGATTTTCTTACCCGCAACACGAAATTTTCGGAAGAGAGTAGCGGGGCCTTAATTGGGGGGGGGGGGCATCGTTATGGGCTGTTAAATATTGGTTTCACGCAGCATGCTCCCTTAGTTTTTAGTTTTTTCATTTTAAATATAAGAGATGATGAAATATAACTGCAGCGAGCGTGCTACTTCATCTAATACTAAGGTAGGGAACGAGTTTCTCATACTTAAAGAGTTGCCATCCTTTGATATACAAAACACTTATAACCTGCACAAAAAAATTTCCATATATCTTATTTTTTTTAGTCATAAAAATAGTATAATTTTCGTTCTTCATGTAGGAAGCGTTGACACATACGTAAGAAATGGTTTTAAAATGTTTAAAACTTACATACATACTTCAAGTTGAAAAAATGGTAAAAGTAAGGTTCAGAGCAAATATATTAGGTTTTGAAAGGAAAGGGGAGAGTAAAATATAAGAACTACATTTTTATATGGTCCCCGGGAACCGAGGTCTCAACATTCATATTTCGGGAAATCACAGTCATAAAATAAAGCTATTCGAACACAAACAATTTGACATTAGTACTACTAATATTCACCGAAATGAAACGCTATGTTTTGTGACTTACATCAGGTCACTTACATATTTCCAGGGGCTATATAGCTTCTAACAGAGGTGTAAATTAAACCTGTAAATAGAGCATTTTTTTTTTTTTTTTTTTTGCAATGCACGAGCAGTGCAATCTGCAAAAAAAAGTAGTGTGTGTAGGTTTGTAGTGTGTATGTACGATAATACGTATCATAGCATAACATTTACATTTATTCTTCAAAAGCAATTAAATATTAAA
This sequence comes from Uloborus plumipes, assembly GCA_038373865.1. Lineage (NCBI taxonomy): Eukaryota > Metazoa > Arthropoda > Arachnida > Araneae > Uloboridae > Uloborus > Uloborus plumipes. Next base: position 43,878 of record JAXGGA010003963.1, on the reverse strand, counting down.
AAGATATATAGGTTCTGTACTTTTTACATCGATAACATGTCATTCTCTTGATAGAATAATATGTTCCCACCCCTTTTATGCGGTTTCTTCTCCAGGTGCTAGAATTTTGAACTCGAATATATGCCTTAAATTTGGTAGTAAATGTTTAAAATATTTTGTGCTACAAAGGTGGGTGCTCCAAGCAAGGATATGTTGACCAGTACGGTCAAACCCTCTTTTTTATGCAGGATTTCAAAAATTTGCTTGTCGTGATCATCACCAGAAAGCCTAACTGATGATAAAGCATCATCAGCAAGCAGTTGCTAATAACAGACAAAGTGAAGTAACGGTTATTACAAAAGAGTTGCCAAAATTGATTGATCAACTGAAAATGAATTTTGTTTTCCGTTATCTTAGAGATCTTCCTCAACATTCCCTTAAAACAGCCGCAGATTATTTTTTTTTTTTTATGGGGGAGAATATAAAAATTAATAAGTACTCTAAGCTTTCATAATTAGAGATCGTAGGCAGCATAAGTATAAAAATCACGAATGTATGAAATAGAAAGTGAATACTCTAAGGAGCATATATAAAATTCTGCGGGGAGGGGAAATAACTATGTTTCATATTTTGAAATATTCCGAAAGTAATATTTTCATTTTATTGAAAATAATTAAAGACATAGCCAGTGAAGACTGTTCTTTAGAAAGGGTGTTAATTCTGTTTCAGCTGTTTCTTTTTTGGGACGGCTAAAAGAAGTTCTCCTTAGAGTTGATGCACATTTCAAAATTAGCATCTAGCACTGATGAAAATTGAGTGATGTTTCTGGAGCGATAGACTAAAAAATAATTAGCATTTGATGTAAGCGGTGGCAAAAGATGTGTATAATGTTTGCTTTGAACCATTCTCAAAAGTAGATACTTCCCATAAGACAGGTCACAGTTTATTTTTGTTGCATACCTTTCGGCGATACATGCTATTCACATACGTTTTGTGTCATGGTGAGGGGAGGGGTATTTACAACACGATTCAGTTTTAATGCGACACAATTTTTTATGGCTGAACAAGTGTCACGCGAATTCATGCTAAAAATATTTGTTTACAAGTTGATTTTCTCAAGTGAAGATTAGCTTTTCCTATAACACTTTTGTCAGAACGCGGGGGGAGGGAGATACTTGAAAAGCACTCTTTGACATCTGTGAAATCAAAAGTTAAGTTATCAATATCAATTTAAATTAATTAAATGCTTGTACAGGCTTCTTTGGAGATTTTTTTTTTATTTATTATTTAATGATATGTCCCACCGAAAATATACCAATTTTCTTATTTAAATAGTACTTTACTCGCTTTTGCATTTTTCAAACATATGAATATGGATACTTTTTTTTCTGTAGACTGAATTAAACAGCTTTTTTTCTCCAATTAAAGTTATAACTAAGCTCATTTTAAACCCGAGTATCCGATTGTGATCTAGTACTCGATGCAGCTTTATTTCTTAGAAAGTAAGGCCAATAACCCGGATATGTTTGACTTAATCTTCCTATCTAGAAATCATAGCCCCACCCCTTTTGAAATCAACAGGAGTCTGGTTTATGGATTTGAGCTAATTTGAATTGCATATTTTCGGTCAATTGTGTCTCTAACCCTTTACCTGTTTTCTTAAAGTTTAATCGACTTTCCTTTTTCGGAAAGATTTGGTTTTGTATTTTATGACCTTATTATGAAATAAATAGGTGATTTAGTACGCATAAAAAGGAATATAAATCATCGTCTCTTAAAAGTACCGGCAAATCAGCGTTCATACCTGAAAAAGAAAAGCTTTTACGAATTCATTCTACATGTGTCTTAGAATGAGAACGGTAGAAAAATTATCCTAACATAGTTTCAAGCAATTGAAGGTTTTGTAAAAAATCTGCAGAAAGAAAAATCAGGACTGCGTGCAACAAGAGAAGGAGTATTTAAAAATATGTGTTTTTTTTTAACATTATTATTATGCATTACAAATTCGTAAGTTATTTTAATTACACACGATAGGATCGAACCCCAAACCGCGAACTTACCGCGTACAGAGAGCTTCAGAGTAATAGCGTTTAATCACTCGCTCGGTTAAGGCACATCTTGATTGCGTTCATAAGACTTTAAGAGCTCTGTCCCGATGTTTGTCTTAGCGCTTTGAGATTTTCCCCATTAATTATGACGTACGGTGGAACTTTACGCAGGCTACGCGAAACCTTCCTCCAACAATTAGAGTTCTGCTAAAATCGGAACAGCTTACTCCAGAAGTTGTGTAACAGTACACCCATAAGCAATTTTAACTTTACACGTTTTTTAGTATATGACTGAATAAATTCACGCAGCAATCCTCTAAAAATGTTCCAAAAGACATTTAAATGACTGCTTGATTCTATGACTTCAAGATTGATTAAAGTCATATCAATGTCGCTAGCTATTAACTTTATTTCATCATTAGGCTTTGTGTCGTAATAATTTTGTCCAGCATTTTCTTAATGTTTAACTTATGTTGTGAAAGGAATAATACTTATTTTTTCAATGTATTCATCCGTAACTTAGATTAAGTATGATACTTGATTTAAGATATCGTCATTCCACAACCACCTGCACTGTTTTATTCCAATATTTCTGCTGTTTCTTTCCTGGTAGGGGCCCCTATTTTGGGGGCCCCTGCACTCATTCTTTACAATTTTAGGCATTGGATAAAACAATTTTAGCCATTGACTAGGAAAATTTTTGCCGTTTGGGGACCCTAAACTTTGAAGGCCCTCGGTCACCCACAGCCTAGTTGGCCTATTTAGTAATCAGGCCCTAAATATTTTCCCGGGACTGTATAATTCACTCGAAACGAGAACACCCTTAATAAACGCGGACTTTAAAACATGAAAATATGAGCCTTTATCGTAATTGCTTTCTCTTCCAGGAAGGACATTCATTCTATTCCATTCTTGAAATAGTTCAGTGTTGCGGCCCACGAACTTGTCCACCTCGCTTGGTCGACGAAAAGTAAATATATATTGTAACTTTATATCTTTTAGTTGGTTTTCCCGAGGTCGACACAGTGGGAAGCCTGAGCGGGAAAACTATAACTTCCGCTCTTAATCCTTTTAACTCTCAGTAGGGAATAGCTTGAGTGAAGAGTCTAGCATCCTTAAACAGTTTAAAGTTCAATCTTTTTATGTTCTCAAATGAGATTCATTTAAATATTTCAACACACTTAGCATTCTTTTTTTGTTTGTGAAATTTGAATCTTGCCTACTCTGCTGACTGCACTTTAAAATTACAAGAAAAAGGGAATGGTTAACTGATATAAAATATTTTGAATGAGGTACTTAACCTTATTTTCATCATATATTTTCAGTTGCTTTCTAAAAGATTTAAATTGAGATGCATTTTTGCTTCGTATTTTACAGAGAGGAAGAAAGGTCTTACTTTTTTTTTCAAATAAATAATGAGCAAAACTAATTTTGCATTAAAAATATTTTGCGTTCTAACTTTCATGAAAATTTAAAATAAGCTACAATACTAGTCGAAATAAATATAAACTGGAAAAACGTTCGTGAAAAATTTGGGACAGAGTTTTAAATGTCTAGTTAAAATCCTCCCTCCCATCCCCCCCCTAAAAGCTTACTAATTAAATTTTTATACTTTATGTACAGGAAGTACTTAAATATGCTTTATGTTTTCATATTCACAGCGGTGAATTCATGTTTCTATGTTTTATTGGATTTACTCTCTTCGACTGCATTAAGGAATATGTCTGAAGCAAAATCAAGATTGATGTACAAAATTAATTATGCACAGCGCTTATTGAAAGGTGAATAATGGCATGCAGTGTATATATTCCGGTTATTTTCGAAAAATACCCTCAGATTTTTATTTAGTTTGATTTTTTTAATTTTATTTCAACCATTTTTGAAAACAGTCTCGTAAAAATGCCTTTCAACAAGGTCTGATGCACATACTATATGTTTATTTTTCCAATTTAAATCTCAATAAGTTTTCATTAAGTATTTCAAGTTTATTATAGTCTATAGACTATATGTATCTCGCCCTACTGTGTGAGAGAAAGAAAAATAAAAGTTCTTGTTATTACCGATTTTCTATGTTTTAATATTATCCTTTTAAAGTTTCAACATATACCATCAGATTTATTTGTCATATACTGAAGAAGTCTTCAAAATAGCTACTGCTTAATTATTTGTGTAAGTTCTACATTCTACTTTACTAAACTCGGTATATATTCAAAATTTCATATAAATTAAAAGATAATGATTAAAAAATACATAAAAAAAGTAAACTTTTTTTTTATTATTATTGTTTTATTTATTATTACTTTTTTTACGAGGTAGTGAGTGACAAAAACAACAAGAGAATATGTCCAAAAACAATTTTAATTCGAAATGAGAAATATTTAAAAAACAAGTCACGAAAACTTTAATGGCTTTATTTCTGAAAAATAACGTACTTAACCCTTTCTGGACAACATTTTTTTTACCTAAGGAAACAATTTTTTCCTTCCAAATCTCAATCAAGGGAGACCATAGGAAGCACACCTATCTATTTTTTAAAGACTTACTGCTGCCAGCAAATACGAATCTGCCAAAAACGTCACATGTTCTATTGTGGAATATCTCACTTATCTAATGAGGCAAAATGATTCTGGAGGTATGTGCCGAATTCGGCATACCTGACTTTAAAGGTAGGGATGCACTGATTAATCGGCAGTACAGATTAATCGGCCATAATCGGTCACTTTGCTGATTATTAATAATCGGCAAAATTGGGCCGATTAATCGGCGGGAAAGATATTTTTCAAATATTATTCTTTAAAGTATACTTTTACTAAGAAACTATGATGAAAAATTTTATTAACAGTAATAATAATCCTAACAGTTGATATTTTTTTTTTAAATTAATTATCCTACTTTGAATAAATATACATAGACAATGTTGCAATATTTGTCATGTGGCGAGAGTTTTCTCTTAGCACAGTGCTTTTAGATAACCTCTAATTTTCAAAGAATAAAAGTATTAAATTAAAGTCTACTAAGTATTAAAAAGTATGAATTAAAAGTACTCCTAAATTGGTGTGCTCCCCACAGACTCCCCTCCCCCCCTTTTTTTTTGAATTTTTATGTCCAATTAAAATAACCCTAACAATGTGTCAATACTATTATTGACAATAATATTAAAATTGGTTTTAAGATATTTGAAAAAATATTGAAATTATTTTATGAAAACTACGAAAATGGGAAAAAATCTTCCTTCTGAACTAAATTACTTATTATTTCTAACTTCGAATTGTATAATAGAGAAAAAACAGTGATGGTAAAATTGAAAACAATCATCTTCATCATTAATCGGCTCAGCCGATTAATCGGTAATCGGTAATCGGCCAATTTGCTTATCGGTGCAGCCCTAGTTAAATGGTTAAAAACTTTTTCAAATTTTCAGTTTTTTCCCACTAAATAAGGATATAAATATCTTGTCAATTAAACTTGACCACACTGAACGCCCGTGTTCTAGCAAAAAAAAGGGGGGGGGGGGGCTTTTGAGTAACTTGATAGTAACTTGAATTTTTTTTCAACGTTATTTATACGTAATTAAAATTATTATTATCTTCTTTATATTAATAAATTGTAGACTATTTTTAATCCCATTTTAATTTTTTTCGGAGTAAAAATAGACATATGCATGTTATCGATTTGCCTGAAGTAGCATTTAGTGGTTTTACATGCTAGTCTGTTAAACTAAAGAAAGCAGTTTGAACTGAAATTGATATTAAAAACAGTGATTTTGAATTAAAATAATTTTTAATTCTATATATTAAAGGTGAAAATATTTCTTCCCTCATGAAAATTATTCATGTAAAAACAGTTTGTAGCTTCAGTTGCTCTATGATCGAAGCTACGCTTCATAAGCCGGAGATCTTGGGTTCGATTCCCGCTGGTGCCCTTGGTGTTTTTTCCTCTCTTTGTACTGCAAATCTTATTTGTATTGCCTTATTTGCAAGTAAATGAAAAAGTCCAATCTCTCGAGTTAATGCCACCCAATTCTTGCGTGGTGTTTATTCACTGTGAACAAGTCCATTTTAAGTAATTTTCCTCAAGCACCCATCCACTGAAATTTTACTTCTGTTCATCTATTTTAAAATGAATAAATTTATAAATGAAAATAAAATGAAGATAGATAATGTGTTTATTATTATCTCTCCCTCTCTCTCTTTTCTAATCATGCAAAAATCCTCTTTATTCAGATTTTATGAAACTATAAGACTATATGTGCTGATGGCATTATATAAAGTAATAAGTAAAGCAAATTTAAAACGCCCAATTTTGACTTCTAATTCTCAATTTTTTTTACAAATTGAAAGGTTTTGAACTACGTCACAAATAGGGATTGATTGCGAATTATTTCTGAATGACTCTTATGCATATTTTTTATTTTAGGTTACTTTGTATCGGTAGAGATAAATCTTTTTTCTTATTAATATTGCGAAGGTAAAAAGACATTGTCAAAACTTTGAAATATTTTTTCCTCCTTAAGTTTTGTTTAGATAATTTAATTAAAGTGTCCCACAGTTTTATCTATTTTGAAAAGGATTGTACACCCCCCTCCCCCACTCATAGATTTCGAATGATAAATAAGCAAAAAAAAATTTTTTTTTCTCTCACCTCCCCCTGTGTTTGTTATTAACTGTCTTTTCATACCACTACTTTAAAAACCACTTTTTGATCTGAAGGATTGTTGTTAAGTTTTGAACGGTTCAAGATAGGTAACATTATAGACCTTAAAAACAAAAGTTAATTGCATGAAGTTCCTGCTCAAACAAGCGGGTTCATTCGAATACAAAATTTACGAGAAATAAATTTTGACTTAGAACCTAGAATCTAGGTGGAAAAGAATATTTAGTGTTAATCATTTCAGGATTTTATTCATTTATTACGTTTTCTTGACAGTAATGTAAACATTTTCAGAGTCTACACAGAAAATTCAAAGCTTAGTTATAGGTAACTTAAGAAGTAAAATCTTCTACACAAATGATTTGAAAGCAATGACAGAAATTCGGGAAAACTTTATGAACTAAATTTTATGAGCAACTAAGAATATTAGGGAAAAACTTTCTCTGCAGATTCAATAGACAAAGGTCCAGATTTAATTCCTTGTTCAACTCTCTCCCGTTGTAATCAAAGTTTAGCTAGATACAGCAAAAAAGTTCACTCCATAACAAAGTCATAATCCTGCAACATTTTACAGAAGCCGAAGGGAAATTGAATCGTTACTTGTTTGTAAAAAATAATAAGTAAATAAATATTAAAATAATATGCTCTTTAAAACAGATAAATCGAAACTAACAGATGTAAGCCGAATAATGATAAATTTCCTTGCTGTTTCTCGTACTATGAGTAGTCTGAATGCATGCGTATTTGATTCATTAGTACACTGACGATTCGTTTTGGTTCGGATTGAATGTTCACTTTTTCCACAAGTTATTCTTTGCAAAGTTTTGATTTATTATTGCTTTTTTTACAACCAACAAAATGCATCTGCTTCTTTCCGCTTAAAATCTAGCACAAATTTTCCAGTTTAGGGAATAATTGACTCGTGATTTGGCGAAACCGCAATGATTCTCACTCAGAATGCAAAGCAGAAAGAAACTTATTCAGTTGCACCGACATGACACAGCGAAGAAGAATCAAAGCAATTTAGGCTTGATTAAACTCGGAAATGTTTAGATTGCTAAGTCATTTATTTGGTTAAAATGGACTTACCCATGTTTATGAAAAGAACTACATAAATATATAATTCTTTAGAAATGATCTTCCAGCAAATATATTTCATATTTCCTCTTCTGCAGCTTTTAATAACTTATAGAAATGTATTGATTATCTATAGTGGATGAACTTACCATCTTTTTGCACAATGATTCCTTTTAGACATTTATTGGCAACATTTATTTTCCATAATTATAATCTATAACTTCACTCCTTAAATTTACACAAATGTATTTTTCGTTCAATTAATGCATGCTTGCCGATTGTGTATATTCAAAAAAAAAAAATCCGAAAAAATAATATTTTCTTTACTTTACGGTCAATATACTCATGCTGTCCAGCTAGAAGACATTTTAGTTTGCATTTTATTTTTATGTAATTAGAAATGCCAAAAATGTTTTTCATTCAATGAATATTTTGATTACGCTGGGGAGAATGAGCATTAACAAATTCGGCAGAAAAAGAAAAAAGAATTGTTCGAATTTGGTTTCAATTTGACTGTATTGGACATATTTAGTAAATAATCAACTGAATGTTTTAAAAATTGTCGTTACTTAGAAGATGAATAAATGTAAAACTTTTTTTTTTTTTTTTTGCATTGATTAGCGACAAACTCGGGATGCAATTGCTTGAAGTGTTTTCTTTTTCCCTCCTCACTCTAAGACACTAATATATTGTACAATTATTCTTCAAACACATTCCATGCAGTTTTAAGCAATTTTTGATCTCAGACTCTAATAAAAGCATCACTTTTCTGTACGTTTAAAACTACAGTTCTCGAGGTTTACTATAATTGTATACGCGTGTAGGAAAATGTCTAAAATGCCATTCATTTAAGAAGTGTTTCTTCCAATCCTCGTATATGACTACACACAATCATTCTTTTGAGCTGTTAAAAAAACATCGGTAATTCTTTCAGTTGTTACAAACAGATTCACACATAGTTCATACCTTTCCAAGTATTTTCTCTGTTAAGAAAATATTTTCCCAAAGAACTGTATTACTTATTTTTAAAAAGCATGAAGTAAGAAAAATCAACAGCAGGGGAAATGAAGTTCGACAGTTATTAGCTTAGTGTCACCAGATTTAGAAAATGTTCTTTCCGTCGGATGTAATATCAAGGGAGTGGTTTCACAAGATACATTTTTCAGAAGTATGCAAGAAGCATAATAATTTAATTGCCTAGTTTGATGAAATGTTAAGATATTACCGAAAAAATGCACCGTTGACTGAAAAAAAAAAAAAAAATCTACTGCAGAGGAGTGTCTAGTGATTAGATGAAAAAATTATGGTTATTTCTGATGTCTTTTACAGCCAATGTCTATTTTAGCATCTAATTGACGAATAATTTTTGTATATCAATTTTAAAATTTGTGTGATTAACCATAAAAATTGAAGCACATGAGTATTTTTTTTTTTTTTGTTTCAGCCGGGTTGCCTATCAAAATAGGGCCGAAAGTAGGGACAATTCGCATCGCCATCTTATATTCTAGGTGTTCTTTTTTTTTTCAGTTTTCATCTCAAAAACATTTTACTTGAGAGTCCAATCATGCTATATAATAAATTACAAAGCATAAAATCACATTAAAGAGGGTACTTTATTTATTTACTTATTCATTTTTTTTTTTTGGTAGCTATTGGTAGTGTGGAGATATTTAATTTCAAAGTTTGTGTATTTTCAAAAACTGCCCCCCCCCCCCTTTTGTTCATTTTCGGCACTTGAAAAAATACCTACAAATCATTTTTTTTTAATTCAGACTGGATCAACGTTCATGAACTTTGAAAAGTTTCAGAAGGAAAAAAAATAACAAAAAGATACAATGCACACATATTCAAGCAGATAACAAAAAAATATATTTACTGTCTGTCCGTGAAAGCCGCGCCTAGCACTCGCGAACCATTCCACTTAAAAAAGGGGTGATGGTTTAGGAGGGGAACTTTCTGAAGTTTTCAATTTAAAACTTGCATTTTTTGCAGCCTTTTAACATATTCAACTAAACTATGTAGGGTTGGTTCGGGTAAGTGGGCCACCCCCCTTAAAACTGAAATGCGCATATGGTTTCTGTACTTTTTTGTACTGATCATGTCAAATTTCATCGCAGTGATTGCTTTTGCATATATTTGGGTTTCATGGAACCTTTTTTTTAATCGTAATTTATGTCAAAAAATTTCCAAAAAAGATTATTTTTGCAAGTTTAATCAACATTTTTCACTGAAGTGTTTCAAGGTTAGTTTTTATTATTTGTTCTATCTTCATCAAGTTTTCTTGTAGAGTTTAACCTAAAGTACATGTTGCAATAAGAATTTTTATGCAAAGTATTATAAATAAGTGTTTACCCCACTTACCCCGTGGTTTTTCTCAATTAGGGTAAGTGGGTCCCATCACTATGGTGTAAGTGGGTCCCCTCATAATAATGATGATTTCAAAGCGAAAAGCAATTTTGATGAAGCAATTTCTAAGATGAAATTGAAGATAATGATGGAGACCTAGAAGAAATTAATGGTTCAGCTACAAATACTGTAAAAGCTGGTAACTATGTATTTGTGAAACTGGCATCAAGGAAAACCATAAAATACTATGAAGATCTAATTTTAAAATATGATACAAATGAAAAAAATATTGCAAAATTTGATAGAAAGAATAGAAGTAGCTACACTTTTTATTGGTTTGATGTAGGTGATGTTAGAATTATAACCAGGGCTGCGGAGTCGGAGTCGGCGTCGAAGAGTCGGAGTCGGACTGATTTTGGACCAAAGGAGTCGGAATCTCTGAAAAGCATGTCGACTCCGACTCCAACTCCGACCACCTCCGATTTAGATGAAATTTTATGGAGGCGAAAACAAATCTTTGAAACTAACAGCTACAAATTTTCAGCGTTCAATACCCAAATCCTAAGCATCTAGGATCATTAAAAAGGGCTTTCAAATGGCGGGCTCTGCTTTATGAAACGAATTGCTATGTTTGGGTTTATGCAAGTGAATAAAAAATATTTGCAGCAAAAATGCAATGTGTTAAAATAAAGTTTGTCCATTTAACAAGAAAAGGATTAGTTTTGTACGGAGTCAAATGACAAGAGCGGCACTTGTCTTTTGTTCTGGAGAAAAGGGACTTTTTGGGAGGTCACAGTGACCTCCGAGAATTGAGGTAAATGTGGTGAAATTACCTGCGAGAATTCTTGAGAAAATTGAACTTTTTGAGAGGTCACGATAACCTCCCATGACCTCCAACTGGGATACCCCAGCTTGCTCCCCCCCCCCCCTAAAGTGAGTTCTGGCTCCGACCATGAATAAAAATGAAACTTTTCAAAATGGACTTAATATTTCAACCTTTGCTTAGGGTTTTTCCCTCTTCTCTTTTGGGTAAAAAAGTTACTAATTAAAAAAAAGCAGGAGTCGGGAGTCGAAGTCGGAGTCGGAAGTTTTAAAATCCGGTGTCGGAGTCGACCATTTTTCCTCCGACTCCGCAGCCCTGATTATAACTCAGGATGGGTCATTCCATGTCAAGTGTACGAGGCTTCCCCACTCGACCCCCTCCGATTTTTATGAAATTTTTTTTTAGATGTACATATAAGATTGGCATGAAACCATACCAAATTATAGCTCCATAAGCCTTATGGTTCAAGCAGTAAAAATTATTTTATAAAGGCCTCTTTTTCGTGTCTTGGAGAAAATGACCAAATCGTCAAGTTTGTGCTCTTATTGCTAGCGACCTAAGACGATTATCAGGCTCAAATTTGGTGATTCTGATCACTGTTTAGGGTAGAATATCCTACTTGTGTAACAAAAGCTCCATGCACTGTCGATTTTTTGCAATTTGCTGCCAAAGTTGGTAAAAAAGCGTATTTTGGCAAATTTTGACCATACGTTATCAGCTTGTATCTGCTGAGAGAATGACTTTTTGAAGCTAATTCTTTTTTCATTTGTAGCATGATAGTGCGTCCGAAAGGTGTGCAAGTGGCATCTCGATAGCTCAAATAATTGCTGAATTATGCGAGTTGAAATTCCAGTCAAATTTCTTTTTTCTCGATTTTGTCTCAATTTCAAAGGGCAATATCTCAAAAGGGTCATCTTGAATTTCAATTTTCTTTACATCATTGGAAATAACACACTGTTCTTAACTAAAAAACGTTATTTTTATTTTTGAGGCAAACCAGTTTCAAGGGGATATTGCAGATCAAAAATATGTACGTCACTGAACATGAAATCAAAGAAAGACATTGACCTCAAAAGTTGATATCAATTTGTTCTATTAAAATTTACAGGAGCTATTATACTTATGTTTTGATGCAAAAACCCTTTTTTAGATATTTTTAAACATTAGTTTTTGTGTGCTTATCCGTGAAAACTCAAGAAATGGCAAAAAATAAAGTTTCGTTCTTAACAAAAATAATTATCTTCTTATCGCTGCTATAAGAGCTTGAGTATTTTCCTATGTGTTATTTTTAAGCTCTTGAAACAGAATTTCGGATGATATGTCACTAAAAGTTTACATACTTTATCAGGTAGGACCAGCGAGCCCCATTTTTAGATATGCTCACTTAAAATATAAATAAATGGGGGTTGGCCCACTTACCCCTTCCTAGGGGGTAAGTGGGCCACCCATGTCATTTTTTAAAGACTACGATAGTTAAAAATATTTAAAGCATTTTTTCAGGAAATAATGCTGAACTTGTGTTTGTTAATAATGTCCAAAATAAAATAGTTTTCACTGTTTTTGCTTTAAAACTGTTGTATAAGGCTTTAAAAACGAACTCTTCTAAAAAGGGGGCCCACTTACCCTAACCAACCCTATTTGAAATCAGCATCGTTCCACGTTGCTCGTTCCATACGGCTCAAAATGCTTCTTATTATTATTCCCCTTATTGTTATCTTACCTATCACCCCTATTTTGGTAAGTTCAGAGAAGACCTGACGCATGCGTAAATACGCGGAAGGTTTTACCTTTTAGGAAATCAGACAGTACTTTGTGATATAGAAAACAATTTTGTTGAAACAATAATTTCTTGTAAAAACAGAAAACTATATTGACACATTGATTGTTTTGTTAAAAAAATTTTGAATGCTGAGTGCAGTTGATATTACACTGACTTCAGTATATACTATTCAGTAAATACTATGAAAAGTGCTCCTCATAGAAATATTTTGAAATAGCGACTGGGAAAGATATTAATTGCTTTTCTTTACATAGTTGAAAAGAAATTCAGCGTTTTTATGCGTGTTAATGCATAGTTAAGATTAATTATACTTAGCTCAGTCGCTCTGTGTGTGAAATAACGTGCATAGGCATTAAAAAGAGATACAATGCAAGACTCAGAAAGTACAAGCTCAGAAAATTGTCATCATTATTATTTATCATTGCACAAACAAAATTTAATAATTCATATATTTTTTAATGTTTTAAAAAAATTAGCTTTAAATTTAATTAATATTGTGTTTAATTTGCAATGGTTTCCTTTCAGGTGAGCATGCGTTTGACAAATTAACAATCAGAATACATCTCTTTGTCTGTGAAAAATAATACGCTGTTTATATAACGGCAAAATGCTACAAGACGACAGTTAAATGATGGTGTTTGAGCAAAAATAAATGCACGGTAAAGTTGACGCCAGACTTAAAGAATCTCTAATACCTGCAATTTTCATGGACGATTTATTCGTCCCAAAAATCCATTAAAGAAAAATATACTTTCAATACTCTTTTTTTAAGTAAAAACAGGGAATTCTTTTTTGCGAAATAACAGCGAGGGGGCTACGGAATTAAAGCCGGTTGAATATTTCGTCTTTTTTATTTTTTCCTCTTTTCCTCCCTTCAGGTCGCAGTCACAATTCAAGTGGTGTTCTATGGAGACTTGGTAAAATAGCATCAGACTCTGTGAAAATGTTCGTAGAAACAGGAAAAGCTGAAATGCTTATTCGTGAAGGGGCTGACCAAAAAAGAGGAATTTTATCAGAATTCTTTGCACCCCCTATAACAAAAGGAGTTGGATCAACGGAGACAAAGTTTTTCGTTGATGCGTCTCATTCGAAGGTAAGAATTGATCCATGTACTTCTTCAAATCTCTTCTATTCTTTTGAAATTTCTCTATTTCTCAACTTTTCAGGAATCGTGACTCGGTACTTAATTATAATTTTCAGCTCGCCTTTTATCCCCTTTATAAAATAATAACATAATAATACTGCATTTTCAGTATTTTAGTGTAAAAACTACAGTATAATCTTAACTAAAACCTGCCCTAAAATTATGAAAGTTATGTTTCTTAAACTTAATAACATCCTATTTCAGGTTGAAAAGTGCCAATAAGCACGAAACTGCAGTCCTTGAATGGAGTAACCGAGTTGGTGGTATATTGCCTGTTTATGCCTTAGCCCTGGCTTAGGGACGTTGACTTACTGCTTTACATTACCCCAGCTTTCATTAAATAGTAAATAGTTAAATGCGTTATTAATTTCTCTGTAACACTTAAAATAAACCCATGTTTGTAAAAATTGAAACACCACGAAGGACTTGAGCGAATGGGCTGAAATTTTCAGCAAATGCAAAGTAGGGTATGATATGCAAATGATTAGAATTTTAGACTCGTAGCGCATGCGTACGCTGAGCAGCGTCCTCTGAACGCCGGATTTATCTGAATGAATAGACGGTTGCACGTTGCACCAAGGCGTGTATGGTTATAGGTCGTTATCTGCTTGTGATAAACGTTAGCTAAGACGTTGCTTATGCCTCTTCGACGAAAAAGAGCGAGGTTTCAACAACTTACGGAGATTGAACGGGGGAGGATCATCGGCCTTCGTGAAGCTGTATTGTCTTATCGTGAAGCAGCCGCTCGTGTGCAGCGTAACAGCAGCACAGTGATGCGTGTTTGGAAGCAGTGGACGGACAACTCGGAAATCCGGGAGTGGACCCGAAGTGTGACGTCAGCGCGCGATGATAGACACCTGATCCGCATGGTGCTGACGGACCGTAAAACATCTAGACAACTTGCAGCATAGTGGTAACAGCTACAGGTGTTTCATTGTGTACTTCATCAGTTCGTAGACGTCTGCTGCAGCGTGGACTGCACACAAGGACTCCTTTATACAGGATCCTCCTCACGCTAAACCATCGCCGACTGCGACTAAAATGGGCCGATCAGCATATGGACTAGCGTGCTGATTGGCAGTATGTTGTGTTTTCTGACGAATACCGCTTCAATTTGTGGTACCATTCGCGTCCGACGCTATGCCGGTGAACGCCACCTTCCAGAGCGCATTATCGAACGTCACAGTGGACGAACACCTGGAGTCATGGTCTGGGGTGCCATATGACCTGAACAGCAACCGGTAACTCAGCGAAGTTCACGGCCCTAAGCTGTCCCCTTCCTTAAAAGCTTGCCTGGCGCTGTATTTCAGCAGGATAATGCCCGCCCTCATGTCGCTAGGACTGGTCAATCCTTCCTTTCATCGTAGCAGGTACAGCTTCTTTCCTGGCCAGCGTATTCCCCGGATATGCCGCCAATTGAATATGGCTGGGATTTCGTTGGTCGAAGTCTCGTTCGTGATCCTCGTCTTGTTGCTTCTACAGACGAACTTGGGTTACGCATACAAACAGTGTGGAATGCTCTTGATCAGGCAGACATTAAAAATTTGTTTGACTCCATGCCACGTCGCGTAGCAGCACTTATTGCAGCACGTGGTGGCTACACAAAATACTAATTTCAATATTTGTTTATTATTTGTTGGCTTTCTAAGTTTAATAATTTATTTGTATCATTCACTCAGCTGTGTATTAAATTTCATTCAGTTATGACGATTTCTTCATGGTGTTGCAATTTTCACAAACATGAGTTAACATACATTTTTCAATATGTCATTACTGATGGGCATATTCGAGAATTGTATTTAAAGTTAAACTAGTATTTAAATGTTCAAAGCTAAAAAAAAAAAACGGAAATTAAACGAAAGTTTATCAAGAGATGAATTGCATTTCAAAAAGTTAAAGAATAAGAATGGAAACCAAAAACATTACTATCGAAAAATAAAAATTGTGAAATGGTTATGGAAAAGAAAAACTTAAAGAGGTTTTCCTACAACACTTTTGCTAAAATTAAATTTAAAAAAATGAACTTTTCAAAGGGGGAAAGAGAAGCGGTCCCTGATGTAAATCCTTTCCTTTTAAAAGCAGCAAAATTTGCCTAAAATGCTTGTTTATGACTTTAATTTTGAGGGTAAGTCCTTAAAGCCCATCAGGCAGAGGTTCCAGTATAAAACAGTAAAATGCACAGTAAAAAACTGCAAAATTAGCAATTTTACAGTTTATTGCTCTGCATTTTAATTATAAATTTTACAGTTTATTACTGTGAATTTTACAGTTAAGCTAGAGCCTCGGCTTACATATACTGTAAAAATAAGTTTACTTTTCGCAGTGTAGACTAACACGCTAAATATACGGTAATTATTTCAATAAAATTGCATATAATTCTTAAAACTCTCATTTAATCGATCGTTTGATAAGTGTCTCTGTGTTGTGAACAATTCGGTAGCTGTCCGAAATTCGGCAAATTCCGAAATCCTTAACGGCGATACGTCGGCATTTAAATGTTTCCAGAGGCCAATGGGCCGATGTTTTCTATAAGAAAGCAACGCCCGCCGTTGCCGATGGATAATTTTATCAACCATCGTCATCGGCCGATGCATCGGTTGAGCTTTATTTGATATCTTAAAAATAGACAAAAAAGGAGATGTAGATATGTATGCACGTAAGGATTTCTATGACCCCCCCCCCCCCCCCCAAAAGGAAATCCTGGTTGCACCAGTGGAGCAGTGTATTCTGTATTTTCGAAAGATCTCGAGTAGTTAACTGTTCGAGACGTCGATTCGAAGCATCTGGACTATCAAAACTACTCAATAATCGATATCTCGATTGTCAGTCACTCGACTATCAGAAACTTTCTTTCAATCTTCATTTGTGCCGACGTTATGGACCAAAATGCGACAAACCAATTGCCATTGCGCATATTTTAAGTCATTGTTTCTCTATAAATTTCCGTAAATGATAAGTAATCCTGGTTCATCATCTGTTCATCTAAATACATATAGATAGATACAATATGTACACACATACTATTGTGGTTCTACAACAAGTGCGTAGAATCTTTTCTAAAAAAAAAAGAAAGAAAGAAAAGAGATCTTGACTTAAGTGATTCATTTCTCGCACTCAAAAATACGCATTTTTAAGGAAAACCCATAAAAGTTCTCTTCCTGATCGTGATTTGCTTTCTGATTATTTTATAATGTAATATCCATTATCCATTTAACAGTTGCGAAACTTGAAACAGATGTTTCGGCTAAGGGTATGCCCGCCGCGCGCAACTGACGTCGGATCACTGATGCGCGCGCAGAAGAAAGGAAAATCATGAATGAATAACGGTTGAATTACGCATAGCGTGGTGTCTCACGTAGGCGACTTTTTATTTTTATCACTTGCTCTTGAAAAGTTGTCTGCCTTGAAAGCAGCAAACGTTTCGATCTTTCCAGACATACTGGCGTTAATGTGCGATCTTCATGCAAGCAAGTGTGCCTTACAGCGAATAAAAAGAGTCCCGTAAAGAGTTTTTGCTCTCCGTCAATGATCTAATTTCTTCGACTAAGAAATTAAACAGACATTTTGGCAGCAATGAATACTAAGAATTGTTTCTATAACCTTAAATTAAGACTAAAAATCACGTATGTCTTACGTATACGTTATTCTTTATTTCATACATTTTAACCCATTACTGCCTAACATTTTTTTTTTCCAAAGATATTTTGTACATTGGTTACAAACAGTGTTTAATGGACAGGAAAAATAATTAAAAAAATATCATGTAAAAATATTTTTTTTATTAATTAAAGAAAAATCATCCCTTAAAAGTTACGATAGACCCCACAGGGTACATACTTTTTTTACTAAAATTTTTTTCGTCCTACGATATAATATTTAAAAGACATTTTATAAGAAATCAGCAATTAACATAAACTGGGAAGCTGGGAATAACTTTGAACACTTAGCTTTTTTTCTTGAGATTGTGAACGATGTAATTTTTGATAAGGATCATATTAAAACTGCTACAGAACACACTTTACAATGGTTATGTGCTGCAATCTGTTAATAACGAATTGAAACAATACCAAGGTACTAATTGAACACTATTATTTGGTTGAAATGTTCATTTTGGGGGAAATTCAGGATGTTTTTTGGACCTTTCCTAAAAAGGGACGCTAGGCATTAATGGGTTAAACATGAAATAAAAATTTTAGAAAAAAAAGAATGAATAACTAAAAAAATACATGACTTTTAATTTTTTATGAAAAGTAGTCTCAAACAAGTGATATGCACATATTACCACTGGTGTTCAATGGTGGAGAAAGGGCACCTGGTGGCCCGGGCCCTAAGTCGGAAGTGGGTCCCAAATTCAAAAAAATAATTTTACTCGTAAACTTTTCTATTATTTAGGAAAGAGAAAGAAAATTAAGATTTTCTTTTAAATTTATTCCCCTTTTCTTCTATTTGCTTAGTGTAGAATACTTCCAAAAAGCATTTTGAGATTTTTTTGCACCTGAATTTGGCCCTCCCGTTTCCTCGTGAATATTTGCTTTTAAGGTTTGCTACAGTTTTTCAGGAAAAAGTACTTGGTCAAGGGTCCGGTACTAACTTAATTGTCTCCTGTCTATCTGTAGCATATTTCTAATTATGGGGGGAAATATTTAAAGTTTAGAAACATTCTTGATTGGATGTTTGAAAGGGACTCAAAGAGGATGAAAGATACCTTCTTTATGCTTGAAATAAGTAAATAAATAAATAATTTAATTTCAAGAAGAACAGTTGGTTTTCATTCGTAAGATAATTCCTGGCCTCGGTTACAAAGCTGCCACTGGCAACTTAAAAGGCAATTAAAGCAACTGTGGCGAGTATTTTAATCAAATTACGGACAGAAATGCCTTCTTTGCATTTAGTTGCAAAAACGGCAGCTATATTAGCGAAAAAATGACTAAAAATAGTGGAGGGGGAATTGAAAATTTTCTTACTATGACAGAGCTGATGCAGTTTTGTTCAATAAAAAAAATCTCACGTATTCAGGATCATAATTTGTAAATATTTAGAAGGTTGCATTGCAAAGTGAAAGTGTCTTTCTTATCTCACGACCGCATCATGTAAAAATTGTAAGCTTGTAAATACATTTTTTTTTTCTTTTTCAGAAAATTTTTACATTATTCGAAGATACATAAAGGTTACTAATATTCGAATATATCCAAATTAAAAGCTAAAGTTTACAATTCCCGGATTTGAGCAAATGTCCTCACCCCACCCCACCAGAAATCCACCCATCAACAGTCGATTGAGTGCCTGTAATAAACTTCACTTTTGAACTAACGCAACTCTACTAATTCCTAATTTATTGCAGTACAAATTAAGTAATATCTGGATTTTCCATAATCTTGTATTAAATGCGTGTCGAACATTACATACTCACTTCAAAGTCAAAATTCCTTGGTAAAAATAGGCAGTGTCTAATCTTTTATCGTAAAACCTTCCTCGCTTTTGCGCATGCCTGAGGTCTCTTTGGATTTCCTCAAAATAGGGGAGAAATGCGACGTAACATTCAACAGGAAGTAAGAAGCGAAAGCACCCCAAGTGCGTCTATTAACCTATCACCCCTTTTTCAAATGGAAGCGTTCATGACTGCCAGGCGCGCCTTTCGCGGTTGGACAGCATTGTTTTATTTTTAAGTACATAATTTGAAACAGTGAAGAGAGATTTCTATGATAAAGTCTGAAAAAATGCCCCAAAAAACTGCAAATACTTTTTTAATAGAATATAACGTAAAAAATACATATATATTTGCATGAACTTATTCATTGAACATTCTTAAAAACAAATCCTACTTATTCAACCCCACTTCTCTAGTTACCATCGTACTACCTCTGTGGAGGGTTTAAAACCGGATCCGTTGTTTAAAGATAAAACTAATATAATCCATTTTAATGTTTTGAAATAAATGTTATCTACTTGTAGAACGTGTAGCTATAGTGATGTCACTTGTTTGTTAAAGCACATACATCGTTATTAGAAATGCAGTTACCAGGTTCTACACTAAACCACAGTGCACTGAGATATAAAACCATGAGTCTACTGTTTCGAATATTTAAGTACAAAAATAGTTATTTTTCGTTAGCACTGAAAGTACGTTAAGCAACTAATGAGCTGGTTAAATAAGCTATTCACGTTACAAGCAAAAACAATGGTTGACCCGTGAAGCTTGGAACCAGGAGGATCTCGGGCTGCACTGGTAGACGGCCATAAAATTTACAAGAACACAATTTTAACTAATAAAGGACATGATGAAATCAGAAGAATTACCGTAAAATGGGGTTAATCGGAACACTTTTCAGCTTTGATTGTAAAAAAAGCAGTTAAAAGATTTTTTTTTAATTTTATTTTTTGGATAAAAACTTCGGTCTTGCTTTACTTTTGATATTCCAAGCAAAGACAAAAGATTTTGAACAATTACTATTAAAATATATAGCAAATTATGGGTGTTCCGAATCACCCCGCTGATAGGGGTCAATCGGAACACTTGTTAAAATTTTTATTTTTTTCAATTTAATCTGTAATAGGTCTCACAAACATGAGTAATATTGATGGGGGAGAATAAGAACAGATAATTACTGTCAAATAAATGTATAATTTCAGTACCAGTAAACGTTTATAATTTGTGAAAATTC
Organism: Uloborus plumipes; assembly: GCA_038373865.1. NCBI lineage: Eukaryota > Metazoa > Arthropoda > Arachnida > Araneae > Uloboridae > Uloborus > Uloborus plumipes. The sequence continues at coordinate 23,369 of JAXGGA010003963.1, read as the reverse complement.
AAAATAATTTTGAACTTATGAAAAATGAAAAGTAATTTTAAGAAATACTTTTGAATTGAAATACAAAGATTTAACATGAATGGAAGTCACTCATGTTGTCCACAAATATGTACTTGTCCTTAAAACTAGCAATTGTGACTTGGCTTAAGTTTTTTCATAACATCTCCTGGGATGAACTCTACCTTTTCTTTAGTTTTTTGAAATTTCTGGGTTTCGGGGATTGTCCTGAAGGATTTTTTCGCTCATTCATCACTGTCTGTGTGCTGGACGTTTACTACATAAAGTCTATGTGACTTTCCCCCTTTTATTTTAAGTAAAAAGAAGTCTCCTGGAGAAAAAATCTTTTGAAATCTGCAACTTTTGTCATTCTAAGATCTAGTTGCTCACGAGAAGGGATAAACAGTAATAAATCCTTGTCCTTGTCTTGATTAGAAGAATTAGGGTTAGAATCTTGAGTTTTCAAACAGTTTCCTTCAAATAAGTTCATGGGCGGAGTTAGACTTTTCTGTCTGGGGGGGCTAAGCCCCCATTCCAAAAATTTCACAAAAAAAAAAAAACCGTATATATATATATATATATATATATATATATATATATATATATATATATATATATTTATAATTTTGAATGCAACTTGAAAATTAAAATCTGGGTTCACAGAGTTGAAATTCATAAATTCATTTTTATTTTATTGTTTTAATTTTCTTATAAGGCTTTCAATTGGGAATTGAAACTGTTTCTGTGTTCAAAATAAAAGTAATAAAATCGACTTAAGCTAGCACAAAATTTGCATTTTAGAGATGAATTAAAATTGTTTTCTTCATAATATTTACTGTTATTTTGGTTTCTATTACTTCTTTATGAATAAAACTTAATATTAACTTTTATTTCATATGAGGTCTGTTGAATGCAGGCAGGAGCATGGGCGCCCATAAAGGAGGGCTCCAGCCCCCCCCCCCCCGTTAGAAATTAGAATTTCCTCCCTTTCAGTACTATTTTTTCGGCAAAAATATAAAGACATTTCTTTTTCAGCCATTAATGAATAAGTTATTAAAAATACCAAATTTAAATAACTTTAATCTGTGCTGAAATTGCTTTGCATGGGAAAAATATCCTGCTAAACCATGGGAAAAATATTTGAGCCCTCCCTTCAAATTCCGCATATGGGCGCCCATGGACTGGAGGCACGAGATAAAAACACATACATCAATTAGTTTCCCAGCAAAATAGTTCGGTAGGAAGATTCACCGTTTGATATCGTTAACGGATGTACTATGAACAAAAATTAGTAGAGCAGAGCATAAGCTAAAGAGAAAAAGTTTCGTAGAATATTCAATGCTAAGCAAAAATATATTTTAGTTCTTAGGAGGGTTTTTTTGGAAGAGCGATGACAACTGCTAATGTTGAAAGAAAACTTTGTCTCGTTTATATTCTTTTTTCTTCGGGGGGGGGGGGAGGGGGCTAATAAGCGCCATCACCCAATTATCCGAATGATTGCATGATCTTCTCGGTGTTATTTGTCCTGGATGATGTACGTATTTATTAATTTAAAAAAAGGGTATTTTTTCCTTCAGGGAACCTGAAGGCTCTAATAACCTGGCCAAGGGGGCTTAGCCCCCCTAAGCCCCCCCTTAACTCCGCCCATGAATAAGTTTGAATTGGAACAACAGAACTAAGTGTTCCGATTCACCCCGCAAATTTTTTTCCTATGGCATTTTTCAGAATTCTTCACTTTTATGACACAATTTATAAAAAATGTAAATTCTAATGTGGTATTCTGTTGTTCAGATACATGTATAATTGAAACATACCACTCATAGTTTTTAAATATAAGAAGGTTTGTTCTTGCATATGAAGTTTTGCAGTCTATGAAAATGTGATGTTTTCTAGCATTCAACGTGCAGCCCTCTTTAGAAGCCAGTAGCGTTGCCAGATTGACAAAAGTAATTTTTTCCTACTTCCTATGATCTTACCTTTCTAAAAAAAAAATCATGGCGAAAAATACTCAATAGTATATTTATGAAGAATTTCTTTGTACGGTCGGGAAGTTTTGTTCCGATTGACCCCGCTGTTCCTATACACCCCATTTTACGGTACTTTAGTTCATCCACAATGAACGGTGATAGTCGAAATTTGAAAAATGATGATTTGGAAAAACTGTGACGGGACCCTCTTTACGAATTTTTACAGGTCACAAAAATTTGTTTTGAAGGGAAAAGGAAAAACAAATATGTTCTGAAATCTTTTGAAGAAACCACCATAAAAATTTCAGTAAAATCACGAATGCTGTGTATATTAACACCCTATGCCTCGTCTAATAATATACATGTACAACAAATAATATGTATGAATTGACTACTTCAGAAAGATTCACTACAAAAAACGAACAGTTGTTTTTACATAATAATTCTGGCAGAAAACTGTACAATGCATAATAATAAACTGTAAAGCCAGTAATTTTAGTTTCTTACTGTAAACTGCAAAGTAAGCAATTTTAGTTTCTTGCCGTAAAATTTAACTGTATTATACTGTAAAAACAACAGTATAATACTGGCAGGAGAGGTTCCAGCTCAAAACTGTAAAGTGCACGGTAATAAACTGTAAAATAAGTAATTTTACTGTTTAGTACTGTAAAGTTAGCAATTTTACGGTTTATTATTGGTAAATTAGCAATTTTTACAGTTCATTACTATAAAATTAGCTGTATTATACTGTAAAAACAACATTCATTTTTTACGGTGTGTATGATCTGTTTATTATTTTGCGAAATACTAAAATTTTCAAATAAAAGGATAAGAAAATTAGGTTTAAAATGTTCACTATCTTTGGAAAGAACCTTTGCTTTTAGAGAAAATAAACTCTTTTAAGTCAAGAAGCTTCAAGAGGAATACTAATTAATCTAATATATCTATACTTACTTAAAACTTAACACGCGAGTTGGAGAAATTTTAACCTTGAAATGGAAGGAAGACTCGTCTTCTTGTTACAACATTACTTAATTTATTTCATCATCTTAAAAGCTTTTATTATTGGAACATTTATGCATTTCTGATAGGGAAATGAGAGAATTAAAGCATTACGACACACCAAGCTAGAAAAAGTACCTGCTTAGATAGGCTGTTATTCTTGGATGCATTTTAATATTTCCCTTAATAATTTCAGCGGCACTGTCAGACCCTTTTGCTCAAGTTTCCTGTCTTTTTACTAGATATTTATAAAGTTCAGACTTGCACCTGTTCTGTGCGGTGGGAAGTGCTGATACTTGCTTTGATAGAATTAGAACCAGTTGGTGTTGCTATTCTTATGTTGTATGCCTTTAGCTTCTTCACTTTCAATGTATTTCTCTTTGAAAGAGAAAATGGGGAATTAATGTTGACATTTTGATGCTGGATAGTGTTTATTATTTTTGAAGAAATTGGATAAATTGGAGGTTTAGTAGACGAAAGAAAAAAAAAAGTAAATTTATGGGAATTTTCTCAGAAACACTTTGTATGTAAGGAGCTTTTGCCGCATTTCTTGATTCAGAAAATTATATGCTATTTTTAAATAGTTCAATAAATAACTTTTATAGTAATTATAATTTGGTACGTGAACTAATTTTGAGGAACAAAACATTTCGTAACTATTATGCACATTATGTTACTGTGTCACATTTCATTAAGGAACTTGATGGAAACTAACCTTCGAAAGAATCGCCAAAAAATATTTTAATTTTCTTTATATTCTGACCTTCTGACTTCAGTTCGTTAATTTTTAAAAAATGTTAAACTACGTTTACTAAGAATTAGGAATGAATTAGGAAATTTGCTCATCAACTTAAATATATTTCGAAATTCTACAAAAGTTAAGGCCTAGCTTGAACTGAAACAAAACTGGAAGATAAATCATTTATTATGTCAGAACCTTTTAAATTGAATTTTTAAGTGGTAAGCGCAAAAAGGTTTCTGAAAGTTAAAACCAAAATGAGGATAAATATTGAAATTTTTACTTAAATTAAATTAACTGAAAGCTGGATATCTTTTAGCGAAACACGTATTACGTTAAATGTCTCGGAAATGCGGGGCAAAGTGAAATTGTAAAATATTTTACTCTGTCAGCAGTGCACCCTATCAGGCACTGTTTGAACTGTGGAATCAGACACGTTGTGAGTTCCTGTTAGCAAAAAGCTCCCTTTGAAGATCGAGCTATATGATAATACAAACCATTTATATATTCTTATACTGTTATTGTAATATGTTATAATGCATCTGAAACGGTGTTTGTTATTATAAAACGATAGCATTTTCGTTACTAACAATTCAAATAGTAATTGAGATCTACGAATGTTCATAGCATTTTTATTTACTTAATATTAATCAATTAGTCATGTGTTTTGATTTTAAACTCATAGTAAAATTTATCAAGTACATTACGAGATTGCAATGTTATCGAGGGGTTGTCGTACCAGGTTAAGTTACAACAATGACAAGTACTGTGGCCCCTCAATTAGGGAAGTGAAGTGTTATTGAGGCAAAGAGGATATCGAAAAGTGCAATAATTTATTTCCTTTACATTTATATATTTAGTCATTCGTTGATTAATTTCATTAATTTACTCATTTATTAATGTATTCTTACACCTTCATTTACTTATTTGTCATTCACATATTTTTTTTAATTATTCATAAAATGATTTTTTTTAATCATTCGTTTTTATTTCACTACATTTTTCCTCTGTTCTTTTTTTTTTTTTTTCATTGATTTTTTTACTTTATCAGCAAAATAGTTTTTTAGTTAAACAGAAAAGTCATGACAAAATGTTTTAATTATCACTTTGCCACATTTATGGGGCAATGGATAATTTTCCACTTTTGTTTAAAGATAAACGTTTTCTTCCAAAAACTAAAAATTACATTTTAATATACAGGGTGTCCACTCCAATCGTGGACCAATAGCTAATTTCTAAACCGTTAGAGATAAGCATATAGTTTATTTGGGAAAAAATCTCCAAATTATGAAAGGAATTTTGTGTTTATTCAATGTTTTTCAAAAAATCAAATTTTGAAAGAGTTACGAAATTTAAATTTTTATACAGCCCGCCAGTCCTATCAATCATATTTAGTAAAACATTCTTGACACTATAACGTTTAAAACTAATAAAAAATAAATTTTCTACGACAAAAATTGACCGAGTTATGACGGTTTGAAAAATCAAGATTTTGCATTGTTTCATGACGTCATCGAGAGATCGCTTAAGGGACCGTATGCGAAATCCTTCAAAGTCTTGATTTTTCAAAACGTCATAACTCGGTCAATTTTTGTCGTAGAAGAGTGATTTTTTTTTAGTTTTAAACGTTACAGTGTCAAGAATGTTTTACTAAATATGATTGATAGGACTGGGGGGCTGTATAAAAATTTAAATTTCGTAACTCTTTCAAAATTTGATTTTTTGAAAAACATTGAATAGACTCAAAATTCCTTTCATAATTTGGAGATTTTTTCCCAAATAAACTATATGCTTATCTCTAACGGTTTAGAAATTAGCTATTGGTCCACGATTGGAGTGGACACCCTGTATGTTCTATTATGATATATATTATTCTCTCTTTAGGTACTATAATTTTCTAATTTACTTATTTTGAAAATGGAATTAATCTTAACGATTTCACTTTACCTACCATTCTTCGCTTTCAATTCGTCTTTTGTTTTCACTAATTGTTTTAATTGAAAATGCATAGCCGTTTCTGCATTTCCTTTTCATTTACATTGATTTTGTTGAAACAAGACCTGTTTCAATGCTACCAAGCAACTTAGCTATTCCGGCCCCATAATTGTGAGCCTTTGTTTCTGCGTCAATTGGATGAAAATGAAGTTCATATTATCAATAAATGTTAACTGATAAAAACACTAATAGTTGCTGAAGCATAGTTATTGAACACGAACTACAATATTTGAAAAATTAATACGCTTCAATGACGGGACAAAGTCTGGCGGTGCTTCTTACTAAATTTGAAAAGTGGCAAGAAAGAAAATATTTGTGTCTTATTATAAGTTTGCTTTATTTTCTAGGTTCAAGTTTAATGAAACATTGTCTTATTGAAACATTCGTAGTAAATTCCATTATAAACTGGTATTTATTTATTTTCAAAAAAAAAAGTTCAAAATTAAATTAGACTTTTTTATATCTGAGCAGAAACATTTTATTTGTTATTTTTATTTTTATCGTATCAACTGTAGCTTAAATAAGGGGTTTTCTGCCTGAAATTTTTTGAGAATATGTCATTATTAAACTGATAAATACATATTAGAGATCTGCTGAAAGACGTCTTTTTTTACCAATACAGTGGCCCTGCCCGAATCACGTGTGCTATAAACAGTTTTGCTTCAATAAAACAGCTGATTTAATAAAGCGGATAATTTAATAACGCTGGATATTGTTCTGTTTTTGACGATTTGATTCTTTAAAGTAGCTGATTCAGAAAATAACTGATTCAACTAACCGGCCTCCCACGGTACTGTTGTGCTCGGCGCAAAAGTCTTGTCTACAATGAGTTATAAGTGAGAAAGGCAAAGTTTGGCGCTTCCATGTATTTATTTCAGAGGGAGTTCTTTTTTTCAAATGTTTTTAAACAATATTTTCCTTTGATAATTAACCATTAGAAAATCTATTTCGGTGATATAAGTGAAAAAGAAGCACCTGGTGACCAGGACTCAATTTTGAACAGGTTCTAAGATTAAATTAAAAATTTAAACAACCCCTGACCCTGATTGTCGATCTCATATTAAAACGAACTTGTCTAGTCATAAAGCATTTTAAATATAAATATATTCAATTGCTTTCGAGAGGATATGGTGAACACGGAAAAGGAAATAATCCTTACTAGTAAAATTTTGCTAGTCGCAAAAGCGTAATAAAGAAAGAAAATTGAAAATTCTTTTAGTAACATTAATTAAAAGTATTTTAACTGTAAGCAAATATAAACCGGCAACAGATAAACATTTGAAATCATTGAGTTTTCTTTCCTCGTCGGCCAATGACATCGGTTTCCAAACCTGTAGCCTGATCCATTTTAAAGGCTTTTAATTAATATCTTAAATAAAACAATTAATATGTTAATTAATGTCATGTCATCCGAAAACGCGACCTAGCTAAGAACACTCTCGATCACTTCACCTTTCAAAAAAAAAAAAAAAAACAATCAAAATCGGTCTATCCATTTAGGCTGTACGGTGAAACAGACATATACATAGATCGACAGATACAGACACGTCAAACTTATAACTAACTCCCTTACTTGTTGCGTCAGGGGTTAAAAATTTGCGGATACCACTTTTGAGCTTAGCACGGCAGAATACTTCTTTAACGACGCATAAAATTTATTTCTGTTATTTTCCAGGTATCCATGATCTGCCGTATAATACCAAGTCCTGATTGGTTTATTGGAATCGATAGTTTCGATTTGTGTAGAGACGGCCAGTGGATGGATGTCGCTACCCTTGACTTAGGGCCAATGGATGGTGGAACCGACTCTGGCTACACATTCACGTCTCCAAAGTGGGCCACTGAACCTCGATCTAACATTGTGCCTATCCGGTCCCGAACACCTGATCATCCTGCTGGGTCTTTCTTTTATCCAGAGCTAGACAGGCTTCCTAGGATAGCAAAAGCACGATTTTTCAAGCTGAAGGAGTTTTACGTATCGAAGAAGATTTACAGCAAAAATAGCCTCATGGTGAATTCTGACGCACCCTTCACAACGCGTGCAAGTATAGTCAGGTAAAAAAAAATATGCCATGTGTGATTTGCTTAAACGTGAACTAACTTTTTTATTTTTAATTTTGTTTCTCATTTTAATTGTATGCATCTAGGACTAAAATTACGAAAATGGGAAGCGTGTTTTTTTTAGAGCTTTGTACAATTGCCGCAGCTTAGTTATTCAGCAACACTATTCTGATTGTTTTCTATTCTAGAAGCTTCTAAAATATTATTTGGGAAATTTTTAGTTAGACACTTATTTGATGCTTCAATGAATTCTCATGTAATGTCAACATCAAAATTTTAGATTAATTTTAACATGGTATTTTTTAGACAAATTTTACTGAGAAACAATTTCAGGTTGTGTTTTATTAGTTGAAATTAATATTTTTGTTGCGTAATATTGTTTTGAAAGGGAAGGGAAAATGTCGATAATTGGTCAATTATTAAGATCTCGTAGGATCTAAAAAATAACTCTGTGGAATTGAAAATTTTTGGACGTATTACTGTCACTTAGAATTATTTACACCCTTTTCTAGTTTTAAAATTATATATTTGCAATAGGGAAGTTTCAACCTGTTAAATATTCCTACTTTGACTACTAGATATTGCTAAGACACTTACAAAACACAAAAATTCACGATCGCTGAATTTTCAGAACACAATGAGGATTTCTAATGATTTTTGTTAAAAACCCACGAGCAAAAAAAAGCGAGCCTTGAAAACGAAACCAGTGACGTCAAATAGCTCTAATTTTAGCCGTTCCCCCCACAAATGTTGTATTGCAGCTATTGCGGAGTTTTTTTTTTTCCTTCCGTAATCAATAAGTTTAAGTCCATTAATTCACTGTGGAGATTGAATTCGTCAAAGAGCTATCCAATAACCTGCCACGAGTGTCCGGGTTGATTGTTTTAAGCTTTCTGCGGCAAAAACCATATTCAAATTTTTAGCTTGGCAATTTCTACCTTTTCCGGCAGCACGCGGGAACCACCTATGACAGTACGGAGGGCGCTTTGGCGAAAAGTCCACGAGCCTTCTGACGTCACCATTGCATGAACTTTAAAAATTATTTAAAAAAAAAACTACTTGTCGTATCGAACATTTTTCAGCGCTGATGATCATGTTTGTTGTTCTTTCTATCATGTTAAAATAAAATTAAAAAATCGAAAACTTCCCTTTTCTGTAAGAAGAGTAAATGATTAAAAAAGGTCAGTTTTTTGCACTTATGGCCGTTTTCGAGGACCTTTGGGACTCAAAAATACTTTCTATGGAGTCAAAGAACAGGCAAAACCTTATTCAATTAAGAAAAAATAAGGATAGTAGGCAATCAATCCTATGGGAATCAGATGTAATTGTGCATAGAAACTCTCTGCTGTGAAATGTGAGACCTTTACTATGATATAACTTTTCAAAATAAGGCCTGATATACGTTCTCAGCCGGCTTATCAAAAGTGTACGCGAATGAATACGAGCTAAATTCTCTAAATATGTTTTCCATTTTTTCACTACTTTAATCAATTTGGTTTCTATCGGATGTGTAAAAGTTATTGTTTTCTAATTGTGATTTCTTATTTTTCTTTGAATCAAATATTGTATTAATTGTAAAATTGCAATAAATATCATTTAAATATAATGATATTACAATCTATTTCATATTTCAGCCCTTTAAATGAGCTTAAAAAATACGTAGCACAACAAAAAGGAAAGTTAAGAAAAGAAAAAAAGAGCATTCGACCAGAAGTGGGAGCTTTCCGATCAAAAGTAACAGCCACAACAAAAAGTAAAGCAAGAAGTTCTTTAATTCATCATCAAAATCGTAAGTTCTTATTCATTTTCAATAAAAGTTCCTAAAAATTTGAAAGTCAAAATACTATGAAATTGATTTATCTATAACTGCTTTTTAAAAGAAAGATAATAAGATTTTTGCATCAAAAGAGTTGCAATGAGAGAAGTTATGTTCAAATATTATTTACTAAGTATGCATCGCTGTACTTATATACCTATATTATTTACTAAATATGCATCGCTGTACTTATATACCTCAGTCACGTGAAAACTAGATTATTTGATGAATCTTTTTCAGTTAAAGGAAAACTTTTCTTTCAGGCATTTAAGAACTACATTGCAAAAAATGAACCGTTGTTTTTACAGTATAATACTGGCAACCAAGATTCCAATTTGAAACTGTAAAATGTGCAGTAATAAATTGTAAAACTAGCAATTTCACTATTTCTTACTGTAAAGTTAGGAATTTTACAATTAATTGCCGTAAAATTTAACTGTATTATACTGTAAAAACAGCAGTATAATACTGGCAGCGGAGGTTCCGGTTTAAAACTGTAAAATGCACGGTGTTAAACTGTAAAATTAGCAATTTTACAGTTTATTGCTGTAAAATTAGCAATTTTACAGTTTAGTACTGTAAAATTAGAAGTTTTATTACTGTAAAATTAGCATTTTTTAGTATTTTTCTATAAAATTAGCTGTATTATGTCTTAGAAACCGTGCGGTACACACGTTGTACCGTAAGTCTTTTTTCTTTAGAGGATGGGGTTAAAATTTTCCCTCGAGCCCTTTGGAGCCGGGGATTTTTTCTAGGTTTCATACGTCTGGTACGACAGTTTATACCTTCTCTTTTCAATTTAAAAGATATCTGTGGTTCAACTGTCTTACTACCAGGGTCGAAAGAAAAATTTCTATACGAACAGCCCGGATCCAAAAGGTTAAACTGTAAAAACAACTTTAATTTTTTACAATTAAAAGAATTAATAACGTATATTTTTCTTATACAGCAATAAAATATTGCTATTTTCAATTTTTTTTCTAACACGTTTTCTGCTGTCATTTCGTTGTTTTTACACAACAGGTGTCAGTTTATGCCACCGCAATACATTAACGCTATCCATTCTCGATTCAGACAGTTTTGAAGTGTTTCTTGCCAATCCTACAAGACTTATACACTACTTCAGGACGTCACCTTGAAAATGTGATTCATGATAAAAGGAACTTCTTTTAGTGTTACTTTATATCAACATCTCTCTCTCTCTCTCTCTTAAGCTTTAAAGGGTTATGACCGATGTGTTACCTCACCCTTTCACTTTTATTGGCTTAGTCATCGTTATTCCTTGACTTATATGCATTTGGGGGGAGAAATCTAGGTGTGTCTTAAACTGCACGCTTTGCTCCAAGGTCAATTGGTCATTGTTATTCATTGGTCCACCAATGCAAAAATAATATAACGACACTTTGAAACACTAAATTTTTATTTGCAGCGTGTAAAAAAATCAAAGTATCATAACAAGTCTGTAAATTAAATACACTTAAAATGGATTAAGAATACTGACAACTTTATTTAAGCATAAATTTGCAACAATGTTGTGAAATATTTTTGCAATGGTGAGTTTCAAAAGCGTTATTCTTACGTGGTTTTTATTCTGACAAATGTTTTGTCTTCTTTCAGTTAAAATAATTGAGGTGTTTTGCATCATTGCTACCTACTTTATTTATTTCGAAAGAATTAATGAAAATAGCAACTTATTACTTATTGCGTTTTGAGGAGTTTAAGAAATCGGAGCATTGAAATGCACAGGGACACAAGTATTTAAAAAATAAAAAATAAAAATGAGAATTTTCATAACCTAATAAGTTCAAAAATTTTACATAAATGTTAAAAAAGTAGCTATAGATATTCGGATTTAGTTTATGACATTTTCGAAAGGCCCTCCATCAATGGCTCTAACATGGCCCACACGAAGGGTAAAACTCTGAAAAACTCGATGCATTGCCGAGACTTACATATTTTCGAGGAGCTCCAGAGTAGCATTTATATGAACTCAGAAATGATTTTTGTAAACGTTTTCTATAATATTCCTCAAAAAATAAAAATAAAAAAAAATGAGTCGCACGTTTAAGAGAAGAGGGTGGACAAGCAATTCAACATGTAGTCCCCAAATTGCTCGTCCATGCCTTCAAACACTCAGTCCAATGAAATGATGATCTGTCCCACCTGAGCCAGATCTTTTCGAAACCTAAGTCACTTTCACTGAAAGCAATGACATAACTTTTTTTTTTTATCTTTCGTCGTATGGGAATTTTTTTTTATCGGTATAACAATCGGACCAATTTTCTTCATCGGGCACAAATTTCTTTCGATTCACAACCGAGCTTTTATTGCACAAATAAAGACCTTGACGATCGACAAAGGTTTAGAAATTCTGTCTCTCTATACTTTCACCAAACGAATGAGCAACAAAGCTCAAAAACATACCAATGTGACCTGAATTGAATATCCAAGTTTTAATTTAATACTCCTTACTGTTCAAAAGTTATCTCTCTCTCTCTCTCTCTCTCTCTCTCTCTCTCTCTCTCTTTCATATACCTGAATAATAGTGATACTTCAGAGCATAAAATACAAAATATAGGGTGCTTAGGATGTTACAATTTTACATTTTTTTATATGGATCTCCAAATTACGAACGTAGATTGTCTGTATTTACATCTTCGAGACACTTTGAAAAAAAATAGTGTTCCAAAAAAAATCTTTAAAAAATATGTATAGGGGAGACCGGGGCTATTTGGCATAAGGGGCACGTTGGCACTGTGCCTTTATTTTCTAGTACACAGGGCCCACAGCGCTGCCGTCGTGATGAGACATACTCGGCAACCTGCTGCCTCATCTACAACAGTTTTAGTGTCTTGCTAGCATGCGTTCAAAGAATATGGATTTTTTTTTTTTTTTGTGTTTTTCTTACTGGTGAGTCAATTTTTTTTCCGATTTGCTTTTCGTTTTTCAGTACCTTTAAAAATTTTGTTCAAGTACTCCAAGTTTATGGTGCATACAGTGACTAATAGCCTGGGGATTGATGTAGTTACTGGATTCTCAGTCAATTGTATTCTGGGCAGGACCGCTGCCCAGGGACCGCTATGTTATCCAGAAAATGCCTTTGGGGCTAGTTGGCAGAGTCAGCTTGGGGTCAAGGGCGTAGCCAGGACTCACGTTAGGGGGGTGCAAGCAGTGGTACCCCAATAGGAGGTCACTGTGACCTCCCAAAAAGTTCTTATCCGATACAAACTGGCTGATGAAATTTGAAAACAGTGAGACAGTATTGCAAGGCTGAACTTCTTTTTTTTTCTTTAATTAATTAATTTATTTATTTTCGTGATGCCTCACGTCTCTTTTGGTAGACAAGCATGCATTCTTGTATTTTATTTATTTATTTTTTAATCATTCAGTAAAGTTCTGAGTTTTATTCGGTAAATTAAAAATTTTCTCCTCAAAAACAGGCAAGCTTACTATCATTTTCTGAAAAGTAATCAATACTAGGTATAATAACTCAGTTTATATAAAGTTCCCAAAAATTAGCATAAAAGTCAAATTTTTCAATAAAAACAAAAAGAAAAAAGCAAGAAAGAAAGAGAAAAAAGTGCTTGAAATTCTATTTGCACAAAAAAAGGAGAAATTATGAACTCAAAGAAACTATACTTTATTCAGTCATGCACACCTTAAACCAATGGATGGTATAAAATATTTCTAAAAGAACAAAGCAGTAGCTTTATAGTAACATGCTGGTGACCAGCATGTTACAATGAAAAGTATGAAAGGGGACAAAATCGTTTGTCAAAATAAATAAATAAATAAATAAAATGGGAGATTCCAGTGACCTCCCATTGGCTCTGATCTAGGGGGGTGCAGCTGCACCCCCCTGCACCCCCCTAGCTACGCCCTTGCTTGGGGTATCTTGGCATAGGCCAGCGATCTATGCCAACTTACCCCACCATGATGTTGGCGTGATATCGCATAGATACCTACACGCATAGATACCTATAGATACCTACACAGAACAACCTGCTGTCCCTTCGACTAGTACGGGTGATGCTGGTGTTGAAAATGTTCCTACTACTGGTTAGGGTAGTGCTAGTGTTAAAAACGCCCCTATTGCTAGCGTTAAAGGAAGTGAAGCTTCAATCCCCACTAGTGCAACCTGCTCCTCCGAAACATGTCGACTTGTGACCACTAAAGACATTCAGCCTTTTCCAAGTGCAGGGTCACGAAAACGGACAACCGGAGGAAAAAATAGGAGGCACTGTACAATCCGAACCGACACTTCAGTTGAAAATGAACTGGCAAAAAAAAAGATGAGAAAATAAAATAAAAGCACTTTACGTTGAAAGGACAAAGAAAGAAAACAAAAACCATGACTATGAAATCAAAGAATACTGCAAAGAAACGTTCAAAGAAGAAAGATATTAGTAGCACTGAAACTGATGAGGCTTTCTCTGATGCTATACCGTATGCTGATAGTGAGGATAGCTATAATTTCTTGTTTCCTCAGTATAATGATGAGAATAAAGATGGGCAGATGGGGATCTTTTGCAGTTGACATGAAACATTTGTAACCTACCTACAATGGTAATACATGTTTCTTAAAACTTTGTTTTGACATATTACCTTATAATCTATTTAAATAGATATTTGAAAAATAAAAAAAAAATTGTTGCTGCAAATTTATCATTTCAAACAATGTTATGCCAACATACCCAGATGCATCTGCCAACTTATTCCGACTCCGGGGTAAGTTGGCACTGTTGAGGAGCCTTCGAAAAATATTTTTTACGAGTTTCCCAGTAAATTTTAAATGATGTTCCTAGTGGCTTTTTGTAGCTAAGATGTTACCCTATCAGAGGCATTAACAACAGAAAAAATTAGAAAAATCGAGAAGTAAAAACTATGCCAGCTAGCCCAGGTCTCCCCTATTCAAAAATTTGTAGTTTTAAAAAATACTGAAGAAATGTGAAGCATCTAGGAAATTGATTCAAAATTCTTCAAAATATATAACTTTAGATGTAAACAAAATTACTTCGAGATATTGACGTGCATTTATAATAACTTTGCTTATGCCATGTTTACTTTCGCATAAATCGTTTTTTTTTTTTTTTGCAATGAAAAAATACATCTACTAATCATCATATGCATAGAAAGTGTTGGGTATGCAAGAGCTTCTATTGTCGGCCGCCTTGTCTAGTGGTCAGAGCAGTCTGCCACGGATGGTGTGGTCCCGAGTTCGAGTCCCGGCTTGGGCATGGATGTGCTTTCTCTCTCCTGTCCTTGTCCTTTCTTTGTGTAAATGTGTTGTTGTGAAAGGTTGCCTACCCCATAAACGGGTACTTATGGCATGCGTGTACTGTGGAAGTCGGACTTCACACCAAATTACGGTACAGTTGGAAAAGTGAAGCAGCGCACCCCAAATTGCCAGTCGGGCTGGCATACGACAAAAAAAAAGAGCTTCTATTAAAACATGAACAGCTTATCAAATGGTTGCAAACCATATGCACTTACACACAAAAAAAAAAATATCATGCTGAGGATGTATTTTGGAGTATGTGTCTCCTGATAAAAAAGCATGCTATTTTTTGAGGAGATCGATTGAATTTTTCTTTTGTTTCCTACATACATTACTTTGCACAAGATTTAAATTTTTACCTTTGATCAGCTAAAGCAGCACTGCTCAGCTGACCGCCCGCGAGCGATATGTGGCCAGTGGCCTGCTGTTATGTTCAATGTTAGACATCGAAAAATAGATTTTATAACTTTACAAAGCAGTCGATCATCTTCATTCGGTATGACTAATGATTGCAGCCAATTTGAAGAAAAATAGTCAAAAATGATTTCTAAAAATCAGATGGAAAGTTCTTATCAATAGAATAAGCTGGTTTACAGTTTTTTCCTCTTCGTCGTTTTCCCATGTTATGTCAAAAGATTTAAATTTAATATTTTAATATGTGCTCTGAACCGAGAGGTTCATCTTAGTACAAAGTACGGTCCTCGCATAAAAAAAGTTGAACACCACCGAGTAAAAGCAATAAACAATAAACCTATTTATTGGTTATAATTTTGTACATTGAAGTAACACAAGTTCATAATTCACTCATATTGATAATACTCAAGTTTTGAATACGTTTTCAATATCGTTAAATGTGTGAAATTTACTGTTAAAAGAAGCGTCAATAAAGATTAATCTTTTGAGAAACGTTTCTCAAGATACTCTTTTTCCTGAGGTTCTTGAACGCTGCCACAATATTGTACTTACGGCATTAGAAATATGAGCCGAATTAAAAATAATCAGCCAATTATAGAATAGCTACTTTGTAAGCCAATTACTTGAGGTTGTTCACCCTAATTTTCTTTTGAAGTTTCAAGGCTTAATAAATCTTCTAAATAGTCTGATTGGCATGTGCTGTGAAATAATCATCTTAGGTTACAAAACCTTTTGAAAGGCATTTTATGTGTGAGTAAATCTTCAGTCGTTTATCTGCTTCACCAAGTGTTATGGTGGGAAAAAAAAGTGTAATATTATAGCCGTCTAAAAACAGTGAAAGAAAAAAAAGGCTCTATTTAGTTTTTTTTTAAGCCATATATGAAGAAGAGATTGGATGCTTAATCCTCGATTTTTTTTTCTTTTTAAATCACCTTCGGAAAACCAATTTAAATACTAGTATATGACTGATCACATAGTATAATACGAACATCATCACCGGAAATGACTTTTTTCATAGTTCATAACCGATTAGTTCTTTTCTTATTTTGCTTGAAAGCAGCTAGCTGCTTAACTAGTGAGAAAAAATTAAAAGATCCCGTTTTATCATCTTAATTGAAATTTAGCAACTACAAGTAAATTTAATAGCATGTTTTGAATTCATATTGATTTATCTGATGAAGTTTTACAGAAATAATTTCAGTATAGGTTTGATGATTTGCAGATTTTGCATGGTTCAGTATTACGGCTATGCAAGTCTTTCCTAGATTTTGACTTAGAGCTCATAGTTCTGTACTGTTTTTACGTATAAGGAACTGTAATGTTGTGATAATTTACAACAGGCACCTGGGGACTTACATGCTGGGAGGTAGGCAGACAACATCTAGAGCTTAAATTTAATAAAAAAAATATAGTGAAGAATTAAATCTAACTGTAATTTACCCAAATTTGAGATTATGTAAAAAATTTGGACGCTATCGCTTTTTAATTTTTTTTTTTTTAATTTTTTGTGCAGTTTTCATCTTCATTATTGTGCACATGTTAAAATAATAATAATAATAATAATAATAACTTCATTTTTCTTATCATTCTAGAACATTCTAGTCATGTTATAGGTAAATTTTCTACACATATAAAAGCCATGTAATCAAGTTTAACTTTTAATTATTCAAAAGAAATGGAAATATTCACCGCTTTGCAATTTTCCTAGAGTTAAAAAAAAAAAAGGAAAGTTCGCTTTACTGCAATAGGAGTATCATTGTTAGAAAGCTACATTTAAGGTCTTCACTTTAACATTTTGTTTCCATTGAAATTTAGTAAACGCGAAAAGAATAGGGGGGGGGGTTGTCGCACACTCAAGCAATTGCATTACGTAAGAAATTCTTTTTTATTAACTTAAAAGCATTCTTTTTTTGTCAATACAAGTATATCGACTTTGTAATCAATTTAAACACTTCCCTTTCTCTCATATAACATTTCTATCTTGAAAAACTGATGACATTTGTTGACCAAAATTCGTCCTTGAAATATTTTACAAATGTTTTTTCAATTTTTTTTAATAACGAATGTGACGGTTTTTTAAAAAAAATCTAGATGTCTGTAAGTAGAATTCGAAAAACTATTGAATATAAATTATTCTGTCAAAAGAAGTTAACTATTTCATACATTGCTCTTGGGGGGGGGGATTAAATTTTTTTTATTTATAAGTAGCCAAAATTTTGATTTAAATTAATTCACTGATATTTTGTTAAACTTTCTTCATTTCTAAACAACATTGACAAAATTGTACAGAAATACAGCTTTAAATGTTTAATGCACTTAAAAAAGGTTTTTTTTAATGAACCCGATATATATATATATATATATATATATATATATATATATATATATATATATATATATATATATATATTACGATCTGGAACATAAAATAGCATGCAAAAAAAAACGCAAAATAAGATTTTTTTGTCCTTCAATTGTAAGAACTAGCTATTTTTCCTAAACTTTGCTCGTTGTTTTTTATCATACTAAACCATTTTCTTTCAACTAGATATGTTTTAAGTTGTATTATCTGCACGTTTTTCCTTTGATCAAAGCATGCTCGTTCATGGACACTAAAAGTGATTTTGGTACAGGAGAAGTTACTCTGTCAAATTAGCACAAAATTGTGTCAGATATAAACTTTTACGTGAAACGACACTACATGTTCCTAATATTTTATTACAATGAGTCTTCATTGCAAAAGCGTGCATTCCGAAATGAAAGATTCATTGTTACGACAAAAAAATTGAAAATCACAATTATCTATAGCTTTAAAATTTGCATTTTTATACGCTATTAAAAGAAACCTTTGTATTAATTAAGATTTATGTTTCTCTTTCCTTAGGCCCAAGGCCCTGTCGAGTAAGTGAATGGTCCGAGTGGGGTAGGTGTAGCAACACTTGTGGGTTTGGAGAACAAGTTCGGAACCGAAAGGTGACGCATTATTCATTGAGAGGAGGTCGCCCTTGCCCAGCGCTTCAGGAGTCCAAATGGTGTCGGAGCAATGAAACATGTCGGAATGAAACAACTTTTTTCCGATGGCAGTGAATAAATCATGTGATCCTACATTGTTTCATTCGTGTGATTTTTTTAAATATATTTTTCTTTTTCTTCTTTTCTTTCTTTCTGTTATTTTATTTTCTTTTCGATTTTTTTTTAATGTACATAAATTTAAATTTTTTAACAAGACAATAAGCATTTTTTATACCTACTTGTATTAGATCATGCCTTTTTAAACCATTAAAGACAATCTACGACAATATTTACGTTTAGAGGAAGTTGACTGATAGGCAAATGGGAAGCGCATAAAAGCACAAATAAATGTGCAAGTATCTAAGGTTTTTTACGTAAAATTGCTAGTATTTGATAAATTAAAGTGACATCAGCTTTTAGAAAATGTAGTTTAAAATTGTGCTGACATGAAAAGAAGATGTTCTTCGTCAAAGCAACAGACACATAACTAGTCATCGCCGCGAACCAATTCACATCATATACGAGGCCTTCATCCCTCTAACGAAGACAGATGGATAGTTTATTCGATTTAAACCCAAAACTGCCAAATTATATTCCTGTTTTCTGGTAGGTAATTCTTAATTAAAATTATGACAACTATTATTCTTTCCTTTCAAAAATTACGGTAAACTTCCAGAATTTACCCCCAAATAATATGCATTTGCCATTCCAATCAATAATAAACAACCATTAAGTGAAATAAAAAGTACTAACAAAAGGTTCTATGTAATTCAGCGGGGAGACTCGACTCTCTTTTCAGTGGAAAAAGTTAATGTTTCTTGTAATCGTCCATCTCCTTTGCGTTAGTAACGTATGGCATATTATGTATTTTTTTTTTTTTTTTTTCATAACTGTGCTAACATTGTCTCAGACAAGTTTACAATATTAAAAAGCCAACTTATACAACACATTAAACCTGGACTGTTTTGGCAGTTTGGGTTTAATTTAACCGGTAATCTTTAGAGATTTCAGATACATACAATGTCTTCATCAGATGAAGCTTCGCATTACCTTGTAGTACGTTAATTAGTTTGTGCTGATGACTGGTTATGTGTCTAGGAACGACGAGAGGCTATTTCAACCCAGTCAAAAACTAGGGACCCGGTCCTTGTGGGGTGGGGGCTCGGAATATGAGGAGTATAAGTTTTACGAGAGGAGGGGGCCAGTGTCCAATTAATAAAGTGCCCTCCTGGGCTCTCGGAGGCCCAGTATGTCAGTTGCTTTAATGTGAAAATTATTTTCACTTCATTTATACTACAAATGCTCCTCAACAATGCATTGCAAAGATTCCAATGTCCAGCTGTTTCGTAAAGCAAGGTTCTACTATGTATAGCAACTTTAAAAGGTATGTTTCCGAAATTCATGTATGATTAAATATTACTTTATTTTTCAACAAAAACACGGAGAGAATAGATTTGGAATAATATATTGCTGAATTTTAATAAATGTGTGTTACTCAATTTTCGGTAATTATGTTTCCCTAAAGCACCATACATAACAGTAGAAGTTTCGAGCTCTTACTTTCTAAAACTTGGTCTGCTTTAACAAGCCCAGAAGACAAGATTGCTTTTCTGACTAACGCGTTGTCAATATAGCAGTTTAGATTAAGGTTTTTTTTTTTTTTTTTTTTTTTTTTTTTTTGCGACAGCACAAGGTAACATTTTATATGCGTTAAGAAACTGTCTAGACCATCCGGCGTGTAAGTAGTACTAATTATTAGATTTTTTATGTGAATGTGGATTTGTCTTCCACATTCAGAAGAACCAAAAATAGTTCTTAGCTTTCGCCTATCATGCATGATGTTGATAGACGTGAAGTCAAATATGATTGGAAGTTCTACAAATAATTTAACTTAAATTCAGGTAAAATTGCAAAATTTAAATTTTTTGAAAAAGTTACCGAATAATAAAGTTATTTTCACATGCCGCCATTCTTACTCATTGAAGACAAGATTCCTTAAAACAACTAAATCCATATCTACCATTTACAGTGAAAATTTCAATGTGTTTAAATACATAGTTCTGCCTGATGTTTTCGTGTTTGGTGGAAAGAAAAATTTTACTCCCACACACAATTAATGTTCCTCTGTTTATTCTATCTAGAGATAACTAGAAAACATTTTTTACTTGAATTGTAATTCTGGTTATTGTCTCTTCCAGTATTCTCATTCTTCTTTTCAATGTTTAGTCCTCAGGGACGTCATTTCAACTTTTTCCAGGGGGAGGGGGCAAAGGGTCCAAACTCAATGCAATTTCATCGGAAAACATCAAAAGCCACGCCCACTTATATGTAAATACATTGATTTCTCAAAGTCTGGGGGGGTCAATTGACCCCCCCCCTGCCCCCCCCCCTAAATGACGGGCTTGTTAGTCCTTGTATCAAGATATCTTCAAAATCGTTTTCAAAAATGCTTTCTAGTTTTTTTTTTGTGAAATCGATTGTTCTTTTATTTTTTGACATAAATACATTTTAAGGCGATCTTAAATGCTCAACTGCAAGGGGAGGGAGTGATATAAAGCATTGCGATTCACAAATTTATATATAGTTGAGTAAAATTAATTTACAACCGGAATTTTTTCAGGATCTTTTAAGCTTATTTTCAATTATAGGAGCGGGGAGGGGAGTTAAAAAAAAAAAGAAATAAATAATATATACTGAGCTTGAAAAATGTTCATCCACTTCTGACTGAAAGATTACTCAAGTACTCTTGATGATTTTGCTTTCAGGCTTTTTTTTTTTTTCTTTCTTTCTCTTTCTTTCTTTCACATATTTTCCTTTGTGTTGCCGATGACGTAATTTCTATCTCTCCCTTTTTTTACTTACTAAATCTTTTTCTCTGTTTTCTTTCCTTCTTACTTTTCCTAACACTTTTTCCCACTGAAGAGATTAGAGAATGAGAATGTTAATTGTGCCATATCAGAAGAGATGAAGATTTTTATGTCAATGAATTGTTAATGGTATCTTTTAAACATAGCAAGCTCATCGTACTTAATATTTCAAGAAAAACCATATTTCATTGATGCGTCAATGCGCGACTTAGTTGAAAAAAATCTGATGAAATGTTGTACTGACGCCGAACAAAATAACAGCTGAAAAATTTTCCAACTTTCTTCAACTTACTTAACCCATTAATGCCTGACATTTTTTTTTTCAACGATACTTTGTATACTGGTTACAAATAGTGTTCAATGGACAGGAAAAATAGTTAAAAAATTATCATGTAAAAAATAAATTTTTTATTTAAGAAAGAAAAATCGTCCCTAAAAAGGGACGCTAGGCACCAGAGGGTACATACATTTTTACCAAAATTGTTTTTCTGCCTACGATGTAATATTGAAAATGACAATTTAAAAGGAGAAATAAAAGCAGGAATTAACATAAACTGGGAAGTAGATTCAGAGAACAAGGAAATATTGGTGTTTTTGAGTATGAAAGTCAGCAATGCATTTGTTCTGCAAACCTACGTATTGCATTTGCTACATTCAGATAAGCTCTTTTACTTCAATGGGCACATCTTACCTGAGTCTTATTTAAAGAAATATAACAACTAGCCCCATAATACCTAACTCAATCCGGTACTCTTGAACTCAATGCATTTTGTACAGCAGCTTCTAAAAATAAAAATGAAGAGCGGCTACCACCATTTTTTAGAGTGGATCAAGAACCGGTAGTTCCCGATATTTGATGCATGGGATCTTTTTTCCTATGCAACGATTGTACTGAGCAACCATATATATTTGGTTCATCAAATTCAATTACTTTCTTTCGCTATTGGACAGTCGCTTAGCCTTTACAATAGAATAAGCTCCATGAAGATTAAATGCAAAATTGTTATGACATTGCCATTATTCCACCGAACCAACGTAATTTTATTTTACCTGTCATCGACATTTATTCAAAACTTCCTCTCTTTTCTTTTTGAACAACGTAACTTTAGTTCATGAGCATTTTTTAATCCGATTCTTGCGCAAAACTTTTCTAAGACAAATTATCACGTAGGAGCGCAAGAGAAGTAAATAAATTGTCACAGTAAAGATCAAAATTGGCATGCTCAGGGAATTCTGAAATTAAATCTGCACCCCCCCCCCCTTTCCCAAACAACAGACACATATGCAATCCTTGAATTCTTCATCAAGGTTAAATGCTAAGCTTCTGAAACAGCTTAGGGCTTCTCCCCCCCCCCAACAGTCAGACTAAACAATAATAAACACCTAAATGCATTATGGAAAAGTAATTAAATACAACGAATAATTAGTGTTTTAAAGAATTACATTTTTGAAATAGCTTTCTTTCAAAATTTACCTTGAGTATTTTTTGTAATTAAAAAAAAGAAGAGAAAATATTTAAGAACATTGTATAATTAAGTTTATATATTAATTAATTTAATTTAATTAGATTTTTAAAATAAAATAAGTTTTAAAAATGACAATTATTATCTGTTTTTCAGTCTAAAAACATTTACTAACTTCTTTTGATATAAATTATAGATTCTAAGCAAGAAATCAGCAACGGTTAAACAATGCAGCCTTTGGTGCCTAGCGTCCCTTTTTAGGGACGTTCTTAAATTGCTATAAAATCCTAAAAAATTTAAA
Organism: Uloborus plumipes; assembly: GCA_038373865.1. Classification (NCBI taxonomy): domain Eukaryota; kingdom Metazoa; phylum Arthropoda; class Arachnida; order Araneae; family Uloboridae; genus Uloborus; species Uloborus plumipes. Next base: position 457 of record JAXGGA010003963.1, on the reverse strand, counting down.
ATTTACAAAATTGCAAAAAAAGGTAAACTAAAACATCGATCAAAGTAGCACATATATCAAACACAGATAGATTTACTTGTTAATAACTTTAAAAACTTAGCTTTTTGTTCTTGAGATTGTGAACGATGTAATTTTTGATAAAGATCATAATCAAATGGCTACAGATCACACTTTACAGCGGTTATGTGCTGCAATCTGTTAATACAGAATTGAAGCAATACCAAAGTAATAATTGAACACAATTATTTGGTTGAAATGTTCATTTTTGGAAAATTCAGACACACTTTTTGGACCGTCCCTAAAAAGGGACGCTAGGCATTAATGGGTTAAAGCAACATCATTACATCGTAGATGGAAAATTTAAACTGTGTTAAGAAAAATTTTATAGCATGCTATTTCAAGTAAAACCATATTTCATTGATGCGTCAATGCGCGACTTAGTTGAAAAAAATCTGAT
>JAXGGA010003962.1:0-94689 GCA_038373865.1 Uloborus plumipes | reverse complement strand
TCCGAAGCACATATATGAAGCTTTCATTGTAATTTGTGCCTAATATCTTTGGTTTGTTTCTGCATTTTCAATGGAAAAGTAATGTCTTTTATAATTCAAATCAACTAATTAAGTTTGGCAAGAGCTCATTTGAAATATGCTATTCAGTTTTGGTCTCCTTATCTTAAGAAAGATATTAATTTCTAGGTGTCTTAATAAATCAAGACTTCAAGTTTAGTCAACAGTGCAGCATAGCTAGTAACAAAGCCAATAGGATGCTGGATTTATAAATAGATCTATTTCAAACAAATCTAAGAAGGTTCTTCTGCCTTTATATAGAAGTTTGGTAAGACCTCATTTAGAGTATGCTGTTCAGTTTTGGTCTCCTTATCTTAAGAAAGATATTAATTTATTGGAAAGGGTACAAAGGAGGGCTACAAGGTTAGTGAATGGACTTTCTAATTTAGACTATGATTCCAGACTTAGAATGCTTAATATGTATAGTCTTGAGCAAAGGAGAACCAGAGGGGACATGATTCAGTTGTTTAAATTTACCAAAATGAAAGATGTTATAGGGTTAAATTTTTGCACAGAAAACAGGACAAGGGGTCATTGTTATAAGCTGTTTAAATCTCAGGCTAACCTGGAAATTCAGAAAAAGTACTATTTTAGCAGAGTAGTGGGAGCTTGGAATAGTTTACCGGAAGAGGCGGTAAGGAGCAAGGGAGTAGATAGTTTTAAGAGGGCCATTGATCTTCATTGGGATCTATAATTTGACTAGGACCAGCCCAGTTGGGCCCAGAGCCTGTTGCTGGTCGTCACATTTGTATTTGTATTTGTATTTATTGGATAGAGTACAAAGAAGGGCTACAAGGCTAGTGAATGGGCTTTCTAATTTAGAGTATGATTCCAGGCCTATAGTCTTTAATATGTATAGTCTTGAGCAAACGAGAATCAGAGGGGACATGATTCAATTGTTTAAATGTATCAAAATGAAAGATGTTCCAGGGTTAAGTTTTTGCACGGAAAGCAGGACAAGGGTTTGTTTTAAGCTTTTCAAACATCAAGAAAACCTGGAGATAAGGAAAAATTACTATTTTAAGAGGGAAGTGGTTCCTTGGTATAGCTTAATGGGAAGAAGCTGTAATGAGGAGTGGAGTAGGTAGCCTTAAGAGGGCCATTGATCTTCATTGGGACTATAAATTGACTAGCACCAGCCTAGCTAGGCCTAGACCCTAGAGCCTGTTGTTGGTCGTCACATTTGTTTGCATTTGTATTTGTAAATTGTTAATCTTTGACAGAATAGCTGGACAAGACAAGAAATCTAGAGAATTTTTACAAGTCACATAAATGCAAATTTTTGCCAACTATTTTTCTGACATTACTGCCAAGGGACATAATTCACCGAAGTGCAAAACAGAACGAATCAAACTTACTCGTAAAGGATACATGTGAGGCAAAAGAACAGCCAGCCCCACATTTTGTACACAAATTTCAAATGAAGGTACAACCATTCTGGCTTGACACTTGGGACTGATACATTAAATTAATAGTAATGAAGAAAAATGCCAAACTTAAGACCCTAAATGGTTTTTAAATGATCAATTTTTATCAAAATAAAGGGGGGAGGGGAAGTCTAAATTGTCAGGAAAAATTGATAGAGTAAGTTTGAGTGTTTTTTTTTTTTTTTTTTTTTTTTAAAGCTCTTATGTTAAAAAGTGAAAACAAAACAATATTGAAAACCATACATTTTTGAAAAACATTGTGTGTACATGTTTTGCAGTTGAAAAGAACCAGTTTTTCCAATCGAAAAACTGAGAGCTTTTTTCTATAATGCCATCCAAAAAAGCATTGAAATATGAACTGATTTGTCAGAAAACTTAAATTTTTCTCCGCATTATACCTTGCAATAATTTTGATGATATGAAAAAGGGGGGCGGGCATACACTTTCAACTGCAACTGTATTCTCCAATTTAGCTAGAGACTCATATTCGACTAAAACTTCTGAAGGATCTTAAATTTGGAGGACAAACAAAAAACTTTTAAAATATCAAAACAATGTATTTTGGATTCATTAGCTTATGCCTTCAAGAATTTTGAAGGTACGTACAGAGTCGAGATAACCAGTGTTGGAAATAAGTGGTCGTTAGTCATATTTTGCGACCAAAATTTTCCATTTGACGCCTAAACATCCAAACCCAGGAGCCAAGTTTGACGCCTAAAGATTTTGGGGTCGCAAAGCCTTTCTTGTCTGACTCATCATGATTGACGAAAAGGATTCACAATAACATTTCTCTCGCTCCTCCCGGCAGTTTGTCGGCGAAGCATATCTATCATATTGATCCTAGGAGTCACTATCACGCCTAGACTTAAATTTCTATTTCTAACACTGGAGATAACTAATCAAAAAAACAGCAGAATTTTTAATTCCCAATAATTATTTGAAAAAATGCAATCTACAAAACTTTATCATTGGATACCAGTCACTAGCAGAACTTAGAGGGAGAGGAATGAATTCCATATCACTGAAACACATTACATAAAAATTTGATTAGGAGAATCAGAAAAAGAGAAACAATTTTGATTTAAAACAAAACAGTGGAATGACATGACAGAGGAATGTCTCATAAATATACTAGTAAATTTGTATACTATAGAATTAGAAAAAAATCTTACTCGCTCTGTATCATGCAACATGTCAGCGTACGCTGATCTGCAAAAAGGAAAGACAGTAAGTAATGATGCTGTTTAGTACCATTCATGATATAAAAATGAAATAATGATTTTTTTTTTAATTTAAAGGAAACTTTCCAGGTTTAGGTTTTTGACGTCAAAAACCTGTCGAAAACGTCGAAAACCTGTCAAAAACGTCAAAAACCTGTCTAAAACTCAAATACAGTGGTTATTGAGATTTTTTATAAACATATAAGGTTTCTCATCCTGAAAAATATTAAATAAAATTTATGCATCTTTTCAATCAAGTTTAATAAACATTAAATTAATAAATTTAATGAAAATTATTTCTCATTCTTTTAAACTAACTTGTTTTGCCATGAAAAAAGTTAAATATTAAAAGTTAAATCCAGTTTTTAAAGTAGTTTCGTTTAAATGTTTAAAAACTATCAATTAGTTATCTCATCAGTCAAGTTTAATAAAAATTAAATTAATAAATTTAATGAAAATTAATTCTCATTCTTTTAAATTAACTTGTTATGCCATGAAAAAAGTTAAAAGTATTAAAAGTTAAATCCAGTTTTTAAAGTAGTTTCGTTTAAATGTTTTAATAACTATTAATTAGCTATTTTATAAATCTAAAAATTTTTACATCAAAGTGATTTTTTTTATTTTGAGTAAAAGCAAAACGAAATTAATTAGTACTCAGTGTACAAATCTGCTAAATACTTTTGATCAAACTATTTTATTTATTTATTTATTAGTTAAAATTTATTATTTCAAATTAAAATTAAAAAAAATCACTTGTAAAAATTTATTAAGTATACCCAAGACACACAGCACTTAATTAATCAGGGTTGCAATTCAATTCCGGGGGAAAAATTCCCTGCATTTTCCCTGCATGAATATGCAATATTACGAACGAGCAAACACTGATATGTTATATGAACATTAATATCCTGGCACAGAAAAAAACTAACTAAATAAAAACATAGGGAGGCAAAGCAAAACTCATTAAAACTGAAATCATAGAACGTATTGATGACTAATCTCATACTCTCTAATTAAATTAGCATAAGCTTTAAAATGCATTTCAAACTAAGTAATAAATATTTTTTGCTTCTATAATACACAATTAAATATGTACTTATAAATAAATAAACTCAGCAAAAAAAAAAAAAAATGTGAAGTAAAATTACTATTTATTTTATTTTATTTATTATTATTATTTTATTCATTTGCACATAAATTTATTCATTGGTAAATTCCCTGCACTTTCCAGATTTTTGAAGAAATTTTCAAGATTCCCTGGATTTTCCCTGTTTTTCTGTTGATTTTTCAATTTCCTGCATTTTCCCTGTTTTTTCAGGTTTCCCTGTGGCGTGGCAACCCTGTTAATGTACCCACTTCATTTTTAAAATAAAAAAATGTTACAGTAATTCCTCGAAGCAATAAAGCCATATTCAAAAGCCATATGTTTGATTTTTTAAAATGCTAGTTACCATTATTTACTCCCGAGCCCTTCAATTATGATTAGGATTGCTTATTACACTTTATTTTAATAATCTAAAACTCCGAAAGTTTACTTCAGTGTCTGAAATCAGAAATTGTCAAATTCATTTGAAAATGTATTTTGATTTTCAATATCAAATTTAAACATGTTTTGGACAGAAATTTTGGTTTTTGACACCATGTCAAAAAGTGGTTTTTGACATGACGGTAAAAACCACGGTTAAAACCGGATAAAACCTCCGACTGTCAAAAACTTGCCAACCCTGAAACTTTCTTAAGTTATAAACAGCTAATTGCATTATACTTTAAGCCTTTACTCCTCAATTAAACTTTAGTCCAAGAAGTCTTTGTCCCCTCTTCATTGTTAAGCTTCATTATAAAACAAAATATTCTAGTAACCCAATAGTTTAGCAAAAATAGGAGGTTCTGGATGTTAGCATCATAAATATGGAAAACATTTTAATCAAAAAAAAAAGTCTGAATTCCTTGCTGTATTCAGTGGTGTAACTACTCGTTGGTTTTGGGTGGGGTTATTCAAACTCGTTAGAGGTTTAAAAAACGCCGGCGGGGGGGGGGGGGGCAATCCCTTTTTTTCCACACTTTGTATGTGTGTATGTGTATATATATATACATAGTACGCACTTGAAAATGCATACTTCTGAAATTTGAAAAAACAGACAGCTTTTTAATGAGTAACAACCTCTAACACTAGAATTGTGCTGTAGTTTTAAGAAATATTACTGCAGAAAAATGGAAGGTTGGGGGGGGGGGGGTAAATTTTCATAAATTGTACCTCTATAAACTCCATTCTAGACTATCTTTGTGATGTTCGAGGAGAGGATGTTTGATCTCTTCCTCAGTCAGTAAAACACGATTGCCGGCCATTTTTAATAATGTGAAAGAAAATGATAGGATACAGAAATTCTTCCAAGCGATTTTTTTTTAATTTAGGTTCCAAAAACGCAATTTCAGACGAATTTCGATCATAATGGGGGGTTTGGAGGCCTAGCTCCGGAACTTTTTGACATTTATTTTCAAAAAAAGAAACTGCTTAATGGTTCTGGGAAGGGGAGGAGGGTGGCAATGAAGTCTGTAACACTATGATATTCGCAGGAGAATCATACTTTTTTATTCTAGGAGTTTTTATATTTTTTCCTCTTATTTTTGCATTTTTTTGACCAACGTTTCGGGGAGGGGGGGGGGGGGGTTGTCCCCAAAATTGCCCCCATAGTTACGCCACTGGCAGTATCCATTCACTTTTTATTATGTTTTAACACTTGTCCCTGCTCTGTGCAGCACGCATGTCATAGTGCAACTGAAAGTTTCCTACTATTGCTATTTGACAATTTTAGCACAACTACAAAAGTAAAATATCGTAGATGACAGTCAATTGGATCAAATGCTTTAATGAATCAAATCACTAAAAGAAGAACAATATTCAGTTTTATTAAATAAAAACTGTTCAGAACAAAAGTGATTCATAAAGACGACGGCCACTATACATCAGTAGAGAAAATGTTTCTGATCTCATTCAAAAGCACTTCCTTCCTTTTACACAATCTGTTTAGTCATTCTTATCCCTACTTCAGATGGCAATAAAGATAGTAAAAATTTTAAAAGTTCATTCGCAATATTTTATTTCTTTCACCTATACAGGTGTAAGTAAAGTGTAATATTATGTGACTATTACTCAATTTTTTTAAAGTTGGGGAGTCTAGGTTACTCAAATATATGATATGAAGATAGTCAAGCGAGATTTTTCAACCTTTAAGCTGCATTTTTCTAAGGCATGTATTGATGATTACAAGATATCAACAAGATTTTTAGTTTGATCAATGAATAGACCTAATAACAAGCATGAATAAATGTGCATGCATAACGAAAATGACAGGAACCAAAATGGGGGGAAGGTAGTATTTTCTCTTGTACCAAGATAAAACTTTTGTACACAATGCCTACCCCCAAGGATTCCCATAGGTACCTACTATTACATACAGTTTAACCGGTTGAATGGGGACCTGAAGAGAGCTCTGGTTTTTGATTCAGACTAGGAGCCAAGCAGCTCCTTGCTGCTTTATAATAATAGCTTGTGACCAAGAACATGATCTAGTCACCATTAGTGAACACGGAGGATTTTCACTCAGCAGTCTTTGAACCAGCCATTTATGAGTTTGACGCTTTTCCTACTGCATCTATATTTTTCTTACAGCCCTCCTGTCGTCCACTAGTATTAAACCAATTTCTGAAATTAAGTGATGTTCATATAAAAATATAAAAATACCGATAAACACATGCTATAATTTTCGGAAAAAATAAGAACATCGCAAATAATTTACTTAAAAAACTAATGCATACCGGGCAACCTCTTGATAGTAGTCGTAATGCTCTGGTTCTTGTATCCATTCCTTCTTGCCTATTAAAGGATTTACTGAGACTCTAAATACACTCATGTTTTTTAATGAAACTTTACGGTGAAAAAAGGTATGAATTTGACAGATGATCGGAAGTTTCACGTGTTTCAATACCATTCACAAACTCACAAGCACAACACCGGCACGAAATAAAAAAAATTGGATTTTTTTGTTTACGATATGAAATATGTATCGATATAGTGCAAAAGCAAAACTAAATACTGAGGCTCTACTCAATTTATGTAAGAAATTTTATGTATTTCATTACGTTTTTGTGGAAAAATATTTTCTTTTTTTTTTGAAGTTTTACAAACTTCTCAGTAACTGAAGCATCACGTGAGATACGGGCGCGTTTAGAAACTTGCGACCGGTCGCGATCGGTCGACCGATCGCGCCCACTCGTGTTTAGAAACTCCGGTCGATGACGTCAAACACTGCCCACCCATGTTTATAAACTCCGGTTGTGGTCGTAGCGGGCACGACCGGGGCGCCCGACGATTTGCGCTGGGCAAAAAGGTCACGTGATCGGGAAGTATCGTTTGCGCGCAAATAGTGCCATTTTTGACTTTTGCTTTCGCACCGAAGCAAGCGAAACTTCAAGATGAGCACTATGACGCAGGTTTTTGTGTGCAGCGTCTGCAAACATATGTTTGCAGACAACGAAAGTTGTCTTTTACACATGAAAGAGCATACGTTGGAGCCACAACATTCGAAAAATTTGCAGACAATATTACGACCTTTTTTATCTTTTTTCTTTCTTTCAGAATTTTTAATGATGCTCATTGTTCCCTCTCATTTTATGTGTGCATGATATGTCTGCTTCTACTTGTTATTGGGTAAAATTAAAGTTTTATTTTTTGCAATTTTTTGTTCAATTTAAGAATTTTTATTTTTTCGACAATTTTAGTTCGGGTCGTTCCTACCTTTCCCCATCATTTCACATAAATTCAAAAAACAGTTCTTGCAATTCGTTATTGAACACAGTGTGTTTTTTTTCCACAACAGCTTCTATCTTAAATAAAATGTGTTTTAAAACACTAGAAGAATGTATAAAACAAACATAGTTCGTGCATTTCAAGTAAAAAATCAAAGCATTGATTGCTGAATTTTTAAAGAAAATTACGAGGTGTAATTTTCACTGGACTACTATTTAAAAATTAACAAAAATTTTCTTCATGTGTCTGACTATATGAGCATGTACATTTGTACACGGTTGGGGCACATTTGAGTGCTTTAAATTAAAATTAACAAAAGCTTAAAAAAATTAAAATTTCAAAAAGTTTATTTTCTCATAAATTGAAAACTCTCTTCTTTCTCCCTATTGATAGACTTGACTTTTTGGACTGGGTATGGAATCGTAAGATTCCAGACTTATCAAAATTTAGAATATCTGATTAATAAATCATCATACACAATGAGGAAACTATGCACTTTTATAAAATTAATTTTCATGGTGCGATATCTAAAGATGTATCAATTGGCTTCATAGCAGAACCATCAGTAAATGCTAGATTTAATTTCACATTTTGCTTGAATGACAAAACTCAAATTTTTACTACCAATTCTTGGAAGCTTTCCAGCTGCTGTTGAAGCTTTTTTTCCCCCATAATATTAAAAAATTTTAAGTTTGGGAAAATTGAGCTGTTCCATGTGTGTACCCTTTCTCCCCTACAATTTTCATTTTTCCCATTACATGTTATGATTAAACAAGAAGTTCTGTCAAGAACTAAACGAGCCTACTTTCCCGTACATCGACATCGGCATTCTCGCATCTGATCATTATTCTCTTGATTATCTGAGACTTAAAATTATGTCAAACATACCTTTTTAGCACTTAGAGCTGATTTCGAAAAGCAAAATATACCCCTTTCATCAGATGAAATAGACACGTAAAAAGTAATTAACGAATAAATAAAGTTTTGTCGCACCTTTTAAAGAGTGTAACTGTTACAGTTCCTCCGTAGAAAAAAATCCTTCATCGTTTTCAAATAATAATAATAATAATAATAATAATAATAATAAATAAATAAATAAATAAAAGTACAAAGAGCATCAAAACACATTTTATCAAAGAAAGAAAAAAAAAAAACTCGTCCGTTAATAAAATGTCTCGAATTTCACTTTTAATCTGTTGCCAGTTGTTAAATATAAATAAAGAATAAAATGTTCTCGTGAATGAAAAATTTTTGTTGCAAAAAAAACATCGTCTGCCAAAAAAAAAAATAATAATAATAAATAAAATAAAACAAATTTATAAATAAACAAAAAGTCGTCTGCACAGTCAGTATTTTTTTTCTGAGCCTGCATTTCAGCCATGTTTGCGGAGTCGGAGTCGGAATCAGAGTCCTCACAGAAGATTACTCAGAAAAGTACGTTACAAACATTATTTATCAAAACCATTTTCTTACAAAGTTAGTTTGAAGGAAATCCGACTTTAAGTTCAGGATCAACATTCAACTTAAATTCCCCGTAGACGCTAATGTTATTTTTTTTTTCTGAACGGTTCGATATTAAACGAAAAATGGTTCAAATCAAAAAGCGAAATATTGGAATGTATGGGAAAACCTCTCCTTCAAACAAAAAAAAGTTTATTCCATTCGGACGGTCCACTCAAAAGTTATTAGGTGGGGAAAGGTTGCTTAACCGGTGCAATGTTGAACGAAAAAGTGTTCAAATTGAAAATTTAAATACGGTAATGAAGTATCCTTGCTGAGATCCTTCGAACAAAAAAAAGTTTATTTAAATCGGACTGTTCACTCAAAAGATATTAGGGGTGACAGCTTGATTGAGCGGTTCAATGTTGAACGAAAAATTATTCAAGTCAAAAATGTAGATACGGGAATGAAGTATCCTTGAAAAGATCTTTCGAACAAAAAAACGTTTGTTCAAATCGGATTGTTCACTCAAAAGTTAGCATCGCGGGACCGGTTGTTTGAACGGTTCAAAGTTGAACCAAAAATTGTCCAAATCGAAAAATCAAATATGTGAATGAGCTGCACTCGCTGAGATCTTTCGAACAAAAAAAAAATTTTCCATTCGGACTGTTCACTCAAAAGTTATTAGGTGGGGAAAGGCAGGGCCGTCGCTAGCTGAAATATCTGGGGGGGTGTTGAGAATTTGGCGGCCCTAGCAGTTTTGCCGCCCTGGACAAAAATTCAAAATGCCGCCCTTGTCCCCGATTAAAGTTTGAAAAGAAAAAACTGCTGATAAATACGAGCCAATAAATAAATTTTGTGAATATAAAACAACGTGAGGAAGTAAACTCCTATCATAGTAGGATTTGACCGAATTTGACCCTACGCTGTTTTAAACATGGGACTCCTTTTGTAGTCCGTAAAACTTTACGATACAGAACCTCATGTTTCTTTTTCTCTCTTTGCTGGCTTTTCTCTTTTTCTTTTGTGTATGTGTGTATGTTTTTTCATAAACTTTGAAGATGGATGGGCATGAAGAGAATGATGCAGTGATCACTTTAAATTGAGTATAAAATATGTGTAACTTCAGGGGTTTCGGGGGTTTCTCCCCCGAGAAAATTTTTCAAAAAAAAAGATCTAAAATTTAGCATTTTGAGGCCTTATGAGGAGTAATCAAGACTACAAAAATGTCCGGAGAAAAATATGCAAACAAAAACTTTTTAAAAATTTTACCTTCTTTTGCAAATTAAAATCAATCAAAATAGAAATTGCTCTTGCTTGTGATTCTGCAAGTCGTTGACATTAATCGTCAGAGAAAAGAGCTTGGGAGGAGAAAAGAAAACACACCGTCTCTTGCTCACATCGGCTTTCGGTATATAACTAATGTTTGATCATCTCTCCAACCCACCGACTAACACAACACTGTACTAAATGTAACATGATTAATCGGGAAAAAATGCATTAAATAATTTGAAAGAAATGGTGTAAAGACTTAGAAATCAGGAGAGTAACATCCCAGGAATTCGGAAAATTAATGGTTCATTTCATACACTTGATAAGAAATAAAGTTGTAGCACTTTTCAGGGAGTTTTAAAGACATTAATTTTCAAATACTATAGAAAAAATGTATGTTAGGTTCTTTCCAGCCGCTCTTGTCAGTATAGATACATCTTGATACATCAATTTGTTGTTATCTTTCAATTATCAAGAGTTCAGAGGTGTCAGTTGCGAAAAGTAGTTTTGATTCAAGATAATATTTCTTTCTGAGTAGGAGGATATTTTAAAAACTGATTTGGAAATGTTAAAAAATATTTGATCTTTCATAAAAACTGAAATTTTAATTGATGTTTGGCACTATAATTGAGAAAATACTGATCACTATAGATGAGCCCCTTTAATTTTCAAAAACCCAGCAAAAAATAATGTGCTGAAAAGCTTTTAATAATCTGTATCAAATTTAACCACATTTGGAACAAACTTCAAAAAACCTGCAGAATATTCAGAGAAAACTAAAAGAAAAAAAAAAACATTTTGTTGATTTTCTGCGGATTATATTGAAGATAAAATGCAGATTTTTTTTTTTTTCTTTCTTCTACAATTGTTCAGAAACTTTCTAAAAAAACTTCAAAAAAAATTTTTTTTTTCTCATTTTCTGCAGATTATTTTGAGCTGGGAAATTCTAAGGGGTTCCCAGAACCTATAAGCTGACGAACTCTGTGCTATATCAAGCGCATTTATATGCCGTGATTTCCATCAGTCAATATAATTTCCTAATATTTTATCCCGTGTGTCTCGATGAGAGAACACTGTAGTCTCCTAAAAACATTTTTTATTCAGCAAATTTTCACTGATGATTTGGATTCGGCAGAAATTATCGCTTCATTTGGTGAGATGAGAATTTTTCTCCTTCCAAAAGACTATGTTCGGGGCTCCACCTGAGTATCTTTGGCTCCACTGTCTCCTATCAACAATTTCGAAATCTATACATGCTTAAAAAAACTGTCTAATATATTTTTTTTTCTTATGTCTCCGTTGATATTATAGTTTCTCAAGATTCGTTTATTTTAATAAGCAGTGTTGCAATAGCCAAAAATGATGTGCTGTGTTGAAGTGGATACCTTTAAATGCCACACTTAAATATCCCTACATTCATACTTTTCAAGATTCCAAGTTACAAAAAGAATGATATTTTTTAAATAGTTTTATACATTTTCTTTTCTTAAACGAAAATTTATTTTAGGTGTTCGAACCAAAATGCCGCCCTTAAGATTTACCGCCCCGGACAGGGGTGCGGAATGTCCGCCGCTAGGGCTGCCCTTGCATATAGGGAGGGTGAGGGAGATAGCTTCCCCCGAGCTTTGAAATCTAATATTTTTTACAAAGGTGGAAGGTGGACGCAATTTTTGTTTTTTTTTTCCTATAAAATTAGCATTTAGTATACCCCCTCCTCCCACACACATGGAAAAATTCAAAATGACAAGCCTGAGTGGCTACAAACAGCTTTTGAGTTTTTGAGCACATGCTTAAAACTTTAAATTAATATGCAGACCGATTTATACAAACACCATATAAATGTTAAATGTCAAAAAATATTAATAAACAATAAATAATAATAGTAAACATTTATTTGTTAAAGTTTTACCCTTTGGCAATGCCGGGCATATTCTAAACGATTCATGAGGTTCCTTTTTCTTCTTCCCGTGTTTTGCGGTGATTGTCCCTTGAATATTCATGCTATTAAGTTTTGTGGGAAACGCCGATAAAGTTCAACTGCTTTAAAATGTTCTGGATATGCAGATCCAATTAATTACCATTAAAAAAAAATTCCCGATAAATATGAGTATTTTTCTTTTTTTTCTCCTTCCTTTTTTTCTTTTTTTTAATTGCAAGTTGAAAATCCAGTTTGTTCAACAAAAAAGTAACAAAAAAAAAAAAAAAACTTGAAAAGAGACAAAATGTTTTATCTGCTCCTTAGTTTTTTAAAAATGCATTTCACAAATTTTATTGGTAAAAAAATTATAATTTAAAATTGACAGCGTCTGTGCTTCAATGCAGCCCATTTGCTTGCTAAACTCTTTAAATTTATGGCGTCCGTAATATCTTTCTCACATGCCAGCAGTACTAGAGAGTCTAAACGCTGGTTTCCCATTGTACTCCTCAAAACATTTTTGATGAATTTCAGTTTACTGAAGGTTCTTTCATTGGTAGCAACTTTCATTGTTACCGGAGAAGTAAATCCAAGCCGACACGCGCGGTAAAAAAGTTCGTTCGGTCCCAACACAAAGTGAAAAGTGATAAATTTTCTTTTTAATTATCGTCAGTTTAAACATTGCACTATCTTTCGATAATGGTATTTTGTGTAATTTTCTTTAATTTAAATTCATTTAAAATATAAAATTTGGCGGCTTCTGCATATTATCTTTTTTTTCCTTTTAATTATTGCATCGATCATTTATTTTAATTTATTTAATCTATAAAATTTGGCGGCCCTCAGCATGTATTCTTTTTTTTCATATTGCATCGATCTTGTTGAATTATGTATATATAATTTGATTTATGTTTTATTAATTTAACTAATTTTAGTTAGAGAGGTTCGCGTACCTTTTAATGCTCTCGCACATATTTATACAGTACTTTTTTTTTTCCAAACTGGGCAGGGCGACCTATAGTTTTCCGTTTACATGACCCCATGAACGAGAAAATTTCGAATTTTTCGCAACGAATATTGCTGTGAAGGAATCTTAACTATTTTTCGCGGCCCTAATTATGTATTTTTGATAAGTAATAATTGGGGCCGCGGAAAATACAGGACATTTTTAGAAATTAAGGTTTACTGATATTCTTAATAATGTTAAATTATTCCGCTTCTCTTTTAAATTTCCTTTAAAGTCCTGAAACATTTGTCTAAAATTTCATTTTAATGATAAAATAAAATCGGCGGCCCCTTTCTTCAGAAAAGTGGGGGGGTGTAGCACCCCCCCACACCCCCCCTTGCCGACGGCCCTGGGGAAAGGTTGCTTGAACGGTTCAATGTTAAACGAAAAAGTGTTCAAATTGAAAATTTAAATGCGGTAATAAAGTATCCTTGCCGAGATGCTTCGAACAAAAAAAGGCTTGTTTAAATCGGACTGTTCATTCAAAAGTTATTAGGGGTGACAGCTTGATTGAGCGGTTCAATGTTGAACGAAAAATTGTTCAAATCGGAAATGTAAATACGGGAATGAAGTACCCTTGAAAAGTTCTTTCCAACAAAAAAAAGTTTGTTCAAATCGGGCTGTTCATTGAAAAGTTAGTATCGCGGGACCGGTTTTTTGAACGGCTCAAAGTTGAACCGAAAATTGTTCAAATCAAAAAATCAAATATGGGAATGAGCTGTACTCGCCGAGATCTTTCCAACAGAAAAAAGTTTGTCCAAATCGGAATGTTCATTCAAAAGTTATTAGGGGGGGACAGACAGACCGACCGACAGACCGACCGACCGACCGACACACAATTTCCCCATCTCAATACCCTACTTTCAAATTTTTAATTTTTCGATATTCATTTTACCTTTTTATTTTTTTAACTTGGCGATATTTTTGGACTTGGCGATATTTTTTTAACTTGGCGATATTTTTTGGACTTGGCGATAATTTTTAGATGCATTAAGCTACTTTTAATACTTTTTTCGTCTTTCTTTTATTTTTAACGGGAAAGTAGGCTAAAAAGAGGTATGTCAAGCACAATGAAAGAGAAAAGACTTATAATACATGAGTTTTCACAACCAGATAAATATGAAACACCACATACTATATTTTCAATGAAATCCATCGTAGAAAGATGAACACGAAAATTGCTTTTAAAAACCCTGTCATTCATCCTGCTTACAACTTCTTCATAATATAGCTCCATACGCGGAATTTTATATTTCACTTTCGCAGAAAGCAAAATTTCGTCTTCAGAAGACGAAGATAATGATTCAGTTAGATCTGAATCAGAATCAATATCAGAATCTGATTCAGAACTGCTTAAAAGAAAATTTACCAGAAACTCTGCTTCATCCATAGCGCTAAGAAAATAAAACGGCGCTCGACCGGTCGCGGTGGTGTTTATAAACTCCTTGCTTTCCCGGGATGCCCGTGACGTCACAGCCGCGACCGACACAATGCAATTTCATCGGAAAACATAAAAAACCACGCCCACTTATATTTATATGTAAATACGTTGATTTCTCAAAGTCAGGGGGGCAATTGACCCCCTAGCCGCCCCCCCCCCCTTAATGACGGGCCTGCACCTAGATCACTTGTCGTTTCAGTGTTTAAACTCCTTAAATAAGTTAATTATAAAAAGTATTTTACTCCTTTAAAAGTGATTCAATCCTATTTCTTATCAAATAATTAAATTATGAATTAACTTAATGGCCAGAATGTTACGCTCTCGTTAATTGTTTTTGAAATCTCTACACTATTTATTTTAAATAATTTTATGTGTTTTATACTATTGGTTATTTTATGTTACTAAATGCTGTGTCTGTCGGTGAGTTAAGACTTTTTTCCAAAAATTCACCCGGGGGAAAAACCCCTGGACCCCCTAATATTACGGATATTCTACCCCACTTAAAAAAGTTCTCAGTGTATATATCTCTTGATACCCCTATCCCCAATAAAGGTTAGTTCAAGAAAATAATACGAATAAAGAAATGAAAAAAATACACACACATACACACACACACATCAAACATCGGGGGGGGGGGGGTGTCAGCTAGAAATTCGACTTATAACACACACAAAAATTTATGTGTGTTTGGGCAATGTGCGAAACTGGGCCCCTCCCGAAATTTTTTCCCGGATACGGTCTTGATCACTGACGTCCTAAAAAATAATATATACGAAAATTATTTCCTGATAATTTCATAAAAGGTTAGATAGTAGGGCGACAATACTTTTTATCTAATTCTGCCTTAAATCCCATACAGATACACGCTATCAGTTTACTTATCAGCAGAATTCGAAATTTAATTTGGCAAATTGACAACACCTCCATCCCCTCCCTCCCCCCTCCCCCATCTCCTTACCAAATAGTAAAAACTGGTTCATGTTTGAAAACATAAACATTATTTATGTCTTACCGTCAAGTTAAACATTTTGACATATCATCGAATTCAAATTATGTTTTTCGTAAAATTGAATCGCAACAAGTGTTAAGCATTAGTCAGAGAGCACATAGCCCAGCTTGCCCCCGAGCCTTAAAGTCCTTTTGCCTCAGTGGGAAAGGGGCATAGGCACTGCCTACTTCGAGTCGGCAGTGGCATAGGTCGCTCGTACAGGGGGGCTAGGGGGCGTCCGCCCCTCACTTCCGAAAGTAAGGGAGCCTTGCCCCCTCATTTTTCACGATTATAAAATGATGATCGAGTGAAAAAATATTTTTGCTCAGTGGATTGATTAATTTCACCTAGATAACAGCTGAAAATTCCATAACTTCGGACTTTTTGCGTATCATTTCATAAAAATGAATGAAAAACAACCAGCCTGGCTGATTTTTGAGGCCATATTCCGCATTTTTTAAAGGTCATTTAATCAGTAATGTCAAAATCCAATACAATATTAGCAAAATTCATCAAAAAAGAAAAAAAAGCTTTCGAGGTGACGCTTCGTACCCCCCCCCCCATACATATTTCTCTTGACCACCCCCCCCCCCACCCGCTCCCTTTTTTGGTGTACCACCCGCCTATGGAAAGGGGGTTACCATCACGAAGGTGCCCGGATCAAACTCCGGCAGGAACACAATTCCGTGCTCCACCTTCGTCATCCGGCAACTCATCAGGTGGTTCCATCCTTCTCTTTTTTTTTTTTGCAAAGTAAACTTCATTTTGATTTCTGTTATCTGTGCTCTTTTCAAGACTTTTTTTTTTGG
Organism: Uloborus plumipes; assembly: GCA_038373865.1. NCBI lineage: Eukaryota > Metazoa > Arthropoda > Arachnida > Araneae > Uloboridae > Uloborus > Uloborus plumipes. The sequence goes on along the minus strand of JAXGGA010003962.1, from coordinate 78,307 downwards.
GGGGGGGGGGGAATGACATATTACTGTATGTTTCTTTTAAGGACCGTAGTCGCCGCACATAGGTAGATTTCGACGATTTAGGCGGCCAAAAGTTATTTTGAAAGTCAACTTAGCCGTAAAACTTTGACCGGTACTGTTAGAAGACACTTCCAGTAATCTATCCTAACTATCCCCACCCTTGGGCCATGTGCCATGAATTATTTACAGGTAGTCGAAGCTTGACATCCGTCCCTTTTGTACGTTACAGTTCTCGACGCTCTCTGTGCAACTTTTGTTACTAAGGCAGGGATTCAAGTGAAACAGCACTGCGATCGCTTCGAATTACAATCGCTACTGGAAGTGAATTACATTATCATCAACTTAACTTGGCATGACGTCACTACGGGTGGAGCCAATAAGAGCTCACAAACACTCAGCGATCTCCTTTTATTCGCCAAGTAGGCCTGTGACGTTTTATCTAGCTCGTTTTTCATAGGCAAACGTCACGCTGACGTCACAATGTTTTTATCAAGAAACGTTCTAATGTAATTCATTTCCAGTAGCGATTGTATTGTGATAGCCTGTTTCACTTGAATCCCTGCCTAAGTCCATATTTTTTTGTGAAGGTAATTACCTCAATGAAAGTGATGGATTCACATAATTCAGGTATGAATCTTTAAAACTATATACAGTGAACTCTCATTTATGCGTCGGCCCAAGGGACCGATAGAAAAAGCCAGCATAAATGAGAGCATATGTGAAAAAGCCTATTTAAAAGTCTAAGGCAGGAATTCGAGTGAAACAGGAGATCGCATATTGCAATCGCTACTGGAAGTGAATTACATTAGAACGTTTCTTGATAAAAACATCGTGACGTCAGCGTGACGTTTGCCTATGAAAAACGAGCTAGATAAAACGTCACAGCCTACTTGGCGAATAAGAGGAGATCGCGGACTGCTTGTGAGCTCTTATTGGCTCCACCCGTAGTGACGTCAGTGCGATTAGCATTTAGAGCGATTGCAACTTATCCAAATTTGGGAATTTGCGATTGCAATGGTGAGTTGCGATTGTTCGTATTCTTGCCTAAAATGCAACATAAGTTCTAATGAGAGCATGAATTAGAATGTGTCTATAGAAAATGGTTATATTACTACGGTTTGGCAACCACTGTAAACTAACTACAATTATAAGGTTAAAACATAAATAGTAGCATACCTAATCACAAACTGATCCCTTTAAAACGATCCATAATAGAGATTTGTCCCTCTCCGAAATTTTGTTCATGTATAAAAATTGCCTTCCGAGAGCAATAAAAGCGAAAGATTAAGGAGGAAAGTGAAGAAACATGCTCATTTTGTAATTGAAAATATAAATTGTTTGTATTTTACGAAAAATGCGGCGCATAAGTGAAATATTTATCTTTAGAGCGACGCACAAACGAATGAAATTATCATTATATTACTATGGAATGTGCAGGGACAACTGAAAATAGTCGTGAAAAAAGGAGCATAAATGAGGCGGTGCATAAGTGAGAGTTCACTGTATAATAATGACGTTATATTACAGATTGTCATTTTTTTTTTCACTCGTAAGACAAGAGGTTTTTTGTACAAATTTATCATCGATTTTCGATTTCTCAAGAGTTTTAACTATACTTCAGGGTCCGTCCTACCTGTTTTTTTTTTTTCTCTTTTACGGTATAAACAGGATCTTAGTATTATAGTAAAAAAAAAAAAATTGCCGCTAGAAACCGGGCAAATCTCAGAAAAATCCTTAATCAAAGATTTTTTGCAAAAAAAAAATAAGAAAAAAAAATATTTTTTCTAACGCTTCTGAAGTATAGTTTTCTTTGTTTTGTGGTCATCAAATACCTCTGGCGTGAAGGCAGTGACGGAGAAATATTTATTTAACCTAATGCAGGCGCAGGGACAAAACTTACTTTCTTTTGATGAGAAATTGGATTATTTAGAGAATTACTTTACTGATGCGCTATAATGATACAGAAGACAATAAAAAAACTCTTAAGCATAAATTTTCATACATTAAATCGCAAATGAAACAAAGATGGTTGATAGCACATAAAAATAAAGAGTTTTTCGAAAAAAATAATAGTTCTTGGTTAGGTGGAACCTTTGAGATTCCGCTTGAAACCAAGTGCAACTTGGAGAAGCGAAGAGTGCAACTTAGATATTTTTCACAGATTATTATTATCATTAGATCCATTGTTAAGTAGTTGATGCCAATCAGGAAAACCTCACATAAATCTTTTTTAAACGAAACTATTGCAATGTTTTGCCTGGGGATCCAAATGAGACCTAAAATGAAATATAGTACTCCGACACATCATTTTTTTAATTAATAACTTTGTATAAAATTATCATTTCATGTTATCTTTTCATTGTTATTATTATTATTATTTCTTGTTTTTTTTTTACAATTTTTTTTTTTTTTTTCTATGATACACGTATGGAATATTTTTTTTTAGAATATTTAATTTTTTTTTACTCGATACAGTGTTCCATTAACCTCTTTTAATTACTAAAGCCCCATTTAAAAGCTGTTAACACTGTAAAATGTTTTTGGCCGCCTAAATTCGCGAAATCTACCTATGTGCGCCGGGTGGATCCTTTTTCGAATTGGCCGTCTGTTAACATGTCGCGTCAACCAGCCTTTGCTCCTCCACCATGCAGTATTGCTTTGTGCGGTATCAGCGATACAGGTGCCATCTGTTGGGCTGCCGGATAACCAATGTGGCTTACGGGTGTGTGTCCCTGCCGACGCCCGATCCACGACCTTCGGGATCCCACATACTTACCGCAATTCGTCAATTCCGAAAACATCGTTTGAGTTCATGATGTTAAAGCTCAAATTATTATTATTATTATTATTATTATTATTATTATTATTATTATTATTATTATTATTATTATTATTATTATTATTATTATTATTATTATTATTATTATTATCATTTTGACAGAAACTACGAATTGCCTATTGCTGAAATACCTTTTATGTTATATTCTCTATGCTTGAAATATAAACACTTCTGGTTCACCGGCCTTCGCGCACCACAAGTACACATGAAAAATAAATATATTGTTGAAAAATCGCAGAAGAAACAATTTGAATCGTTGCATAAGTGGACCGGCGCCACCTAGAGCCGCTATATAGACAGGCAGACGCATCAAGCTTAAGTTCGACCACTTTGGATCCAATTAATTTACTTTTACTTTCAATATTTCATTGTTGCGGAGTAAGGTTACCAGAAAAACGTTTTGGCACATTGCTAAGCTTTGCCAAATCCACGCGCCGCTAATAATTTCTCACAGTGAAAAATTACCAAAGCGCGATTACTGGCCAGAAAAGACAACCACTCAAGCACTCAAACGCGCGCTGGATCCAAAGTGGTGAAACTTAATCTTGATGCGCCGGCTCATCTATATAGGGGCCTTAGCGCCACCTGATTTCTGGGGAATTGGGCCCCAGTGTGCCCTACAGTTTTCAGACCAGAAATTACCCTTTCACCGGCATGGAAATATTCACAATAGGGCGGCAAGGTAGGAGTAGGATGCAAGCGTTTCAGCATCATAAGTAATAAAATAGCTTTAGGTTTAAGTAGAGCCACTATATATATATATGAACTATATAGGGGCCTTAGGTTTAAGCAGTGGTAATGTAAATTCTTTTCCTTAAATTGCATTTTGATACTGATGATAATGTATGTTAAATGAGATAGTTTAATATTATATTGTCCAAGAAAAGGAAAAGTCCAATAAAGACGACTTTTACTGACATAATCTATTTTGCTAAAAATATTCTTAAATTAAAAGTTAAAAGTTTTTTCTGTTTTAAAAAACTGCAGCTGTAGATAACCTTTTTTTGTTGCGTTAAGTTTAACATGGGAATGAAATGGGAAGGAATGTTCTTGAGTTTATATTTTACATGTTTTGATTCCAAATTGAGGGACTTGGACTAGGAATGGGAATATTTTGGAAAGCTGGTTTATAGACTAGAAAAGAATTGTGAAGGCAAAATTTTCTGTATTGTCCACTATTTTTTAAGTTTTCAATTGCTTACCCAGAAAATTTGGGAAAGAATACGGTAATTTTCGTCAGGTGAATAGGGTTCATTTGCCAAATGGAGGCCCAATTTTGAGAGAATGCTAAAATGGTAATGGGCACATTATACATGATGCATGAGAAGGGGTGTCCCGGTATTTACAGAATATAATAGTGTAATCATGTTTCCTAATTCTCTGAACTAGACTTTCAGTAAGACAAAATATTTCGAGCAAAGATATTTTTGTGAGATCGCGGTGACCTCCTGTGACCTCCCATCGTGGCGCTACTGCTTGATGATTTTATTTATAATACGAGAGGAGAAAAGTAAAATTATTGTTTTGTTGATGCACTGGTAATTTAATGAATTTTCTTTTATATGACATTTGTAACATCGGCTCTTCGGAAACATTGCAGGTTTTTGCTATTTAACGACGCTTGACGCGACATCTTTTGGCGTTATTTTAAGTGATTTCTTTCTCCATTTCTGCTTTGTAAATATCGCGTATTATTCAGACATTGAATGCTTTTGTTGCAATAGGTCGCGCTTTCTCGCTGCCAATTGCAATGGGAGGCGATGCGTGAGCAGCTGTGTTCCTTCTGTCGTCCCATTTTGTGTGATAATATATTATATTTGTATATAACTTGTGGTGGTTGTCTATAATTTTGTTTAAGTGTGAACCTGTTTATAAACTCTGATTATTTATTCACACCAATTATCCCGAAAGTGCTTGAAAACAACTCAGATTGGTCTTGGGTTATAATTGTATGCTAATGTGTTTCGGAAGTAAATATTTAGTATTGTTTTTTGAGATTAATCCATGGACGTGGACGATATGAGAATACTTGTTTCCATCTCCAAATATACCATTGATTTCCAAGATTATGTCTGCTAGAAGTTTGAATCTTTTCTGTGTGTTTGCTTGGTAGATGTAAATAGCTTGTCCTGTATCAGTTTTAAAGGTAAGTGATTTGACGTTGTTTTTCTTTATCGTTTCCTGTTATATTTTCTGTGATTAAAAATCATATTTTCCTTTTTTAAAGTGATCTTACTTCCCTTAAAAAAAATTGATAGCTACAGTTTTGTGGTTCTTATTTGGAACGATTTTGAGTAATAATAATCAATTGGCTCTCTGGTAGGAAATATTGTGAGAATGCGGACGTTGTTCATTGATTGCATCGAACTTGATGTGATTAAATTTTGTTTTCAATTTGAACCAGACGATTTTTAACCAAACTAAGGCAAAAATTCTTCACGTAATTTCATGGAAAATAATCGTTTAGGTTTTAATTTGTTATTTGTTGTTTTTTTATGGAATTACATTTAATACCCTTAACATATGTCTTTTTCTTTCATGTCTAATGATTGTTTTCTTATTCAGTTTTCTTTTCTCTAAATGATTTATTTTTTACAATTTGATGCAAACTTATATTTCTAGTTAACTGAAAAAAATATTGTTATTTAATGAGAACGATGTTGTAGACGTATTTAACATTCATCAACTTGTCAATTTGAGAAATCACTGTTGTGAAATTAGTAGCTTTATACGATTTTCAATATTTTGAAACTAAAAATTCAATAGTGTAAATGAAATTATCAGTAAACTTTTTAATTTTAGAAAATAAATGTGTCCTTGACATTTTTCTATTGAGCCCCCTTCTAATATTTATTTTCTGTGTGTTTGTAATTGCCTAGATATTTCCACGATATTTTAATATTCATTTATTTTTAGTGTTAATTAATAAATGAAATTAAGTTTTTGTTTAAAACAGTGCAGCATTATGTATCAATTAGAGATATAAATCTAAGCCCCCCCCCCCTTTCTTTTGATAGTATTGGGATTTTGTATGATACCTGTGGCAGAATTTTTTTCTACTTTCTGCGACAAATTTTCTGGAACCAATTTCTTTCTGAAATACTGGAACATCCTTCAATTATAAATATATAAGCAAACATCTTATAGTAATTACAAGCTAATTATAGTCATAAAGTTAACTTCAATACTGCATAGCTTCATGGTTTTTAAAACTAACTCCCAGTTATAGCAAAATTTATTTCACTTGATTTTTTACTGTCCAACTAAAAATTTTCAATGATTTTTCATCCTCTTGTGGATATATTTCTACTCTTTCTCGATACTTTGATGCAGCTAGCCTTTTACTGTTTCAAACATTAAGTACTGAAAATATTCTAATAGGAACAATAATAACAGGAATTAGGATTGTTTCCACAGAAGAATAATCTGTTAAGACTGTTCTTCAGAATGGTTTATTTACTTATTCTTTCAGTCTTTCTTCAACCGCAAAAATCTTTCTGCACAATGTCTCTCTGATTCTGGAACAATGTCGCCGTGTCCGCAACTATTTTCCACAGGGTGTATGATCCTGGTGTGCATGTATGACTTTCTTCAGTTTTCAATAGAACGAGTCTCTAGTAAAGAGCTTGACTGACATTGTGTGTAGCGTGCTCTCTTTAATTTTTAATGTTAAGGAAAATGACTGAGCGACTGAAGCAGCACTACTACTTTATATGTTGCCAGCAGGCCCGTCATTTCAAATTTTTGGAGGTTGTCAAAGGGTGCACCCACATTGCAATTTCGTCGGAAAACTACAAAAACCACACCAATTTATATGAAAATGCATAGATTTCTCAAAGCCAGAGGGGGGCAAATGACGGGCCTGGTTGCCAGAAACTGCCTGCAATTGCATTTTAAAACATCAACTTTTTAAAAATATGGAGGAGAATTTAAGAACCTTGTCTTTTTTCACTGTCATCGAAGATCGTGTTTGTTTTTTTCTTGTTAGAAATAAATGGTCATAAGTCTTATTTTGCGGCTAAAAATTTTTAATTTGACACAGCTTTTAAACCCGGGGCATCAAATATTGACGCCTAAACTTTTGGGTCATATTGAAGCTTTTTGTTCCTGATTTAACATATTAAAACTGTGATTGACCCAAAAGATAAATTAGAAAAATTAATTTTCTAAGGCATTCGGTTTTGTCTTTAAAATGTATTTGCTTTCGTATATATTTTATAGATATTTTTCGAATATGCTATTAGTAATTAGTAGCATTTTGATTTTATTATTTTTTGATATTTATACAGCTGTTTGGTTTGTTAAAAATTGCACCTAGGTTGTTCATTTTGATGCCTAAAAATTTATACTGTTGGCCCCACTTAATCGGGTAACAGTTAAACTAATATCCTTATCCTGCTTATAGGCATAAGTTGCTGTTTCTGAAACCACTCAGGTACCCGAGCCCGAGTAGACATATCTACCTGATTTCAGGCAGACGAAGTATGCCTTATTTTTTAATGAGCATCATTTTAGATGGACATTCGATCTAGCTCAGAACGCTCTGTTTTTTTGATCCAGAACAAGGGTTAAACAAACCCCTGGTCTAGTACCCCCAGAGGTATCGTTTCACTTGGAGGACTTTGTAACCACAACCCTTATTTTATGTTGGCCAGCCACCATTAGTACTTAATGAAGGTGGATCTTTGATCAGCTAGGATCGAACTCGAGACTAGTCAGCTCCTTGTCGGGCTACCACAGTCCTATGCTCCTATGCAATAAAATACCTTGGAACCGGATATTTCCTGCCATAGACGCAATGTTAAAGATCCCCGCTTAATCAAATAATGCTTCTTTTAACCGACAGTATTCCCTTGAGGGGGGATGACTATTAGGCGTCATCATGATGCCTAGACTTGTATTCTTATTTCTAACACTTGGGGGGGGGGGGGGGGATTTGGGAGATCTATGAGAAGCATTTACAGAGGGAGTTTGTTCTGATCTTTATCTGTTTTCATAAAGTGTTATTAAAGGTGGTCTACAATTGAATTTTAGAACTGAAATTTAAAAAGCTTCTGAAGTATTTATTATCTGTGAACTTGATCCCTTCGCTTAACGTCTTCAAAGATAGCCTGAAATTGCATGCTTGTCATAACTTCAATTTCAAAAGAAATTCAGAAGAAAATATCAAACGACATTTCTTTCTCGCTGCTGTCATCAAAGTTACTCGATAACTTAGTTTTTATGTCTTAAATTTAAATTTAAGCCCTATCTTTTCTACTTAAAGTTGGTTATAATTGCATTTTTAGGATTTCAATTTTTGGAAAATTGTGTAGGGGGTGGGGGCATGACCCCATCCTTTCCTTTAACCTTTTAACAGTACCATGTTTTCCAGAATTTCTTCCAAAGAGTCACATTTTCTATTACATTTTTTGTTCAGTTCATATACCCAGGTTTTTGATCACCAATCAGAATGGAAAACACAATATACTGAACTATCATTTACTAGACAACTATAGTGAGTTCAGGGAGATGCTTAACATCTACGAAATACAATTACATTTTTAGGACTTCAGTTTCATTAACATTCTGGGTGAGAGTCTATAAATACATCATCCCTTCCCTTATCAAAGATGGCCTATAAATACATGATTAGGAGTCCAATTTCGAAAATTTTCAAAGGTGCCTGTATTAGCGTATTTTTTCTTGAGGAGTGCTGTAACGTTGGTAAAGTTGATCAAAAGTTTCTGTTTTAGGACATCAATTTCAAAAATTTTCCCTCTTGAAAAGCACTTGAGCTCCATAACGTTATCAAAGATCATCAAAAATTGCATTTTTGGAGCTTCAGTTTCAAAAAGCTATCACGAGCTTTATTCCTTCTTTTAAAGATGGCATACAATCTTGTTTCAAAACTCTGAATCGATTTTTTTTTCTAAATTGAATCTCTTTCTCTTTCTTTGTTCAAAATTCCATTTTTGGAACTGTTTAGGAAAAATTCGTTGGAGAACACCTTGTTTCTTCTCTAACATTATGTTCATCTTTCTAGTTCTCTTTCTTTGCTTTTATAATGCCACCAAGGCCGTATTCAAAAATTCATTTCAGGCAGGGCCCGGTTTTGTACATTTCCCCCTCCCTAACCCCCATCCCCCCAAAAAAGATGCATAAACATACACATATGTGTGTGTTGATAGGTTTTGCTGATCCCTCTCCCCCATGTTTTGCTCTTGAGTTTTTTTTTAATGCTCTTACTTTCCTTGTGTATTTTTGTTTAATTCTTTTGAATGCTCTTTGTAGGGGATGTATTTAACTCCTTTAAATGGAGTCTGAACTATCCTTAATTTAAGGGGGTCCCCCCATGAAATTTCTTAAAATATAGGTACAAAATTCTGCATTTTAAGGCCTTTTATGGGTATTGGGATTACAAAAATAAGAGACAAAATTAATGAAATTTAAGATTAAAAACAATTGTGGATCGACAAACTTTTGACATTGATCTGCAAAGATGAAGAGCAAATAAAATGAAAAAGATAAATACATCATTAACTTGCATTAAATCGATTTTCAGTATAGTTATATATGTAGTAGTTTTTGATCATTTCCTCGACTCACTGACAGACACAACACTGAATAATATAAAATGACCAATGGTGAAATATGCACAAAATCCTTCAGAAGAAATGGTGTAGAAAATATGCAGATTAAGTTGGTTAGTTTTATAATCTTTCAATGGTTTATTTACTACTTCAAGTACAGCATTTTTCGCTGCACCAGCATGTAAGAGGCACCCAATTTAAAAGGATGCAAATCTAGAAAAATCTGGGTTTTTGTATTTGCCATATAAGACGCAGTCACTCCCCCCCCCACCCCCGATTTTGGGGAGAAAAAGTGCGTCTTATACGGCAAAAAATACGGTAATTTGTTTGGAAATTATCTGGCTATCAATTGTAATTAATTAATGTATATTTTTAAGTTAATACCATGCATTAATTATCTGTTTGAATTGGGTTAATGAGTATTAATGTAACTAACGATTAATACTTGTCTAGTGGTCAGAGAAGTCTGCCACGGATGATGTGGTCCCGGGATCGAGTCCCTGCTTGGGCATGAATGTGCTTTCTCTCTCCTGTCCTTGTCTTTTCTTTGTGTGAATGTGTTATGCTCTGAAAGCAGTGGCGTACGCAAACAAATCATTTCAGGGGGGGCTGAGCCGAGTCTTGGAGAGAAGAGGGCAGGGCACCTCAAAAATGTAGCTAAGAAAGGAAATTATTTCGAATTTCTGATATCGAGGCTAAATTACGATGACAAAAATAAATCATTAAGTTTTTTTAGCATTAAAATTATTGTTGTGGCCGAGAAGTAAAGCATTTTGATAAAAACAAAAAAAGATAAATTAAAATTTGAAAAATTCTCTCAATTAAAGTAGTGGTTACCCAACAAGTGCAAGCAATATTTTGGCAAATTTGTGCTTTAACAACATTAATTTCGCCATTTATTTTACTATTGTTCCTAATGTTGTGGTTCAGTTACATGTGTTGAAAAGTATTGAACAGAACCAGATGAATGAACAAGCATTAATCGGTGTTCCTGAAAGAAATTTGAAATAAAAATGAACAAAATGGAATTATAAGATAGTTAAACGGTGACAAACCGTAAAATGGACATTGGACATGCCAAAAAAAAAAAAAAAAGAAATAAAGAATTTATTTTTCTTCATTTTCTTTCTTTGAATTTTGTCCTATAATTAAATTTTCTCTGCAAAATTTTTTTCTCATGTCACGATTTTAGAAAAAAGAAGAAAGAAAAGAGGTAATAGCTAAAATGTTTCAAATCCTTTTTCGATAATTTCGGAGGGGGCTGCAGCCCTATCAGCCCACCCCCTGAGTACGCCACTGTCTGAAAGGTTGCCTATCCTATAAACGGGTCCCTATGGCATGCGTGTACTGTGGAAGTCGCCAAATTACAGCACAGTTGGAAAAGTGAAGCAGCGCACCCCAAATTGCCAGCCTGGCTGGCACACGACAAAAAAAAAAAAAAAAAAAAAACGATTAATACAACTGATTTTCTGTTCGTGCAGTCTTGGACCCTCCCCACCTCCCCCTCAGTCAAGTTCTAGCTTTGTCTGGCCCCTGACAACGGCGAATCCTGAACTTTTTTCAATTGAAAAGCGATTGATATTGATTACTTACTTTTACCATGTATGCTGATTTGCAAATTTTGATTACAAAGGTTTACAACTCCAATATGCTAAAACCTTTCCGGGGGAGCACTTCAATGTCGAAAAATTTCTGGTGGAGATTCTCTCAAAGGAAGGGAGATCTTCCTCCTCGCCCCTCCCTTGCATCTCTCCTTAACCTCTGATTTCAGAAATATGTTTACATAATATCCTAAACGGGTTTGGCCCAGGGTTGGCAAGTTTTTGACAGTCGGAGGTTTTATCCGGTTTTAACCGTGGTTTTTACCGTCATGTCAAAAACCACTTTTTGACATGGTTTTTGACATAAGTGTCAAAAACCTAAATTTCTATCCAAAACATGTTTAAATTTGATATTGATAATCAAAATACATTTTCAAATGAATTTGACAATTTCTGATTTCAGACACTGAAGTAAACTTTTGGAGTTTTAGGTTATTAAAATAAAGTGTAATAAGCAATCCTAATCATAATTGAAGGGCTCGGGAGTAAATAATGGTAACTAGCATTTTAAAAATGAAACATATGGCTTTTGAATGTGGCTTTATTGCTTCGAGGAATTACTGTAACAGATTTTTTTATTTTAAAATGAAGTGGGTACATTAAGTGCTGTGTGTCTTGGGTATACTTAATAAATTTTTACAAGTGATTTTTTTTTAATTTTAATTTGAAATAATAAATTTTAATAAATAAATAAATAAATAAATAGTTTGATCAAAAGTATTTAGCAGATTTGTACACTGAGTACTAATTAATTTCGTTTTGCTTTTACTCAAAATAAAAAAAAAAATCACTTTGATGTAAAGATTTTTAGATTGATAAAATAGCTAATTAATAGTTATTAAAACATTTAAACAAAACTATTTTAAAAATTGAATGTAAGTTTTAATATTTGTAACTTTTTTCACTGCATAACAAGTTAATTTAAAAGAATGCAAATTAATTTTCATTAAATTTATTAATTTAATTTTTATTAAACTTGATTGATAAGATAACTAATTGATAGTTATTAAAACATTTAAACAAAACTACTCTCTAAAATTTGGATTTAAGTTTTAATATTTAACTTTTTTTCACTCCATAACAAGTTAATTTAAAAGAATATGAACTAATTTTCATTAAGTTTATTAATTTAATTTTTATTAAACTTGATTGATAAGATAACAAATTGATAGTTATAAAAATATTTAAACAAAACTATTTTAAAAGCTGGATTTGAGTTTTAATTTTTAACTTTTTTCACGGCAAAACAAGTTAGTTTAAAAGAATGAGAAATAATTTTCATTAAATTTATTAATTTAATGTTTATTAAACTTGATTGATAAGATGCATAAATCTTATTTAATATTTTTCAGGATGAGAAACCTTATATGTTTATAAAAAATCTCAATAACCACTGCATTTGAGTTTTCGACTGGTTTTTGACGTTTTTGACAGGTTTTCGACGTTTTTGACATGTTTTCGACGGGTTTTCGACAGGTTTTCGACGTGTCATGTCAAAAACTGGTTTTTGACGTCAAAAACCCAACCCTGGTTTGGCCCTTAGGGGTTATCCACAAATGACATCATTCTTTAAAGGGAAGGGGTTCGTAATATTGAGAGTTGGTAAGAAGGAGTCCATTTTGCTAAAGTGTGACACCATGCATTTTAATTATATTATGCTGTGAAAAATAGCTTCACGTTGGGGGGGGGGGGGGGGTCAAGCTTGACACGTTTTGACTGAGGGAAAGAAGAAAGTCAAAATGATGGGAAAAAAGTTTGAGCTCTTTTCTGGACTACCCCTTAAGCTGTAGTTGGACACACACAGACTGCAAACTATTTCTGTATAAATTATTTTGAGTCTTAATATTTTGTACTGCTATTTCGCGTAGAAGTTTTCCCCAACAGAGTTAACTTCTGTATAGAAATGGGTGTTGCATCCACGAATCAGTGCTGGAATTTTCATCATTAAGTATATTTTCATTTTCAGGAATATTTTTGTTTTCGGATAACCTTGTCTCTTTCTTTTTTATTTCAATTACTTATTTTTATATTATTTTAAACATATAAAACATTGATGGTAAAAAGATCGATTGTTTCAACAAAGATAAGATGTTTTAATAAAAACATTTATGCCGCGTATCCAGCGAATCATGGGGCCATCCGTGTCATGGCTTCCAGAAAATGAGAACAGTTAGTCTGGGAAAACAAATAAGGGCAGTTGTGTCCTGGTTACGAATTAGTTTAGTATTAATCAATTAAACTTTTGTGACGTTTTGTGAAAGTTTGAAAGACAGTCGTTAGTATTTGTTGTCTTTACTTTGAGTCTCCAAAGTTTTCCCCTCATGTATTGTAGGAATGCTTTCGATATTGTTCGCTTATAAAATCGATGTAGAGTATACCGACCAATGAATGAACACTTAAGCGAAATTTCGTTTTCAGAAATTCATAGCATCGTTAAAAATTGCAGCATTTGTCACATAACAGTAAATACACTTTCGGTAATATATGTAATTATTTTTAAAATATTGTGCTCATTTTTATGGTTCTGGATCAGGGTTTTTTGGGGGATTAAAAGGAGAAAAGTGCCCCGACCCAGTAAATGGCATAAGGCATACGCAGCATTTTCTAGTCGTTTTCTTTTTAGAAATGTGTAGAATGACGTGCCTACTATTGATTCATCTAAGAAAAATGGTTTAGAAACTTATTTTTTAAAGAAAATGACGAGGTGTTCATTCACTGTGGTTTGTACACCCTATACGCTCCATTATTGGATTGTTCGTTTTGCTGGAGCTCTGATAATTTGACAGTTTGTTTTACCGTGAATTCCACCCCCTCCTCCTACTCCGAATTCCTTTCCCTTCTGCATTTTAGGAATGCTTCCGATTTCGCGCAGTTATTAACACAGCTCGGACTATTGGACAGTTTGTTTCACTGAGAGTTCGGATAATCGGTGCTCTACTATTCATTAGTATTTCACTTCAGTCCCACTTTTATAACTGCATACGAACTCGGAAAGCGGTTCCAAGATGGTGGCTCTGCTTTTAAGAAAATCGTTATCACGTTTAATTAGCGTTATTAAACAAGTGAGGCATATCATGAATACTGAATACTTTAGAGGGGGTGGAAGTCTGGGGGTGATATTGATAGAAAGAGAGTGATAAATTAGCAGCACTGCTCCGGAATTAGAATGGAGGCAGGTACGCCACACAAAGGCGCCGACCTAAGGGGAGGGGCGTCAGGTGCTTCGCTGCGTCGGAAAATTGCAGAGGGGACTATTTGTAGAGGGGGCTTCCAAGGAAAATCGTTTTCACTATATTTTCTATTTTAATAACGCAACGGTCTGATAGTGATATTAGTGGTGTCAAAATGTGAAGAGGATAGTATTTATTGTAAGAACGGACGTTTTAGACATATGATTTTTTTTTTTTTTTTTTGCTTTTTTACATGTTATGAGTGAAAGATTCCTCTGTTCTGTCTGTATCAATTTTAAGTTGATTGTTTACGATATTTTTTCAGGGAAAAAAATAACGTTATTTAATTTTAAAATATTCGCTGGAACATACAGATAAATTCACAGAAAAAAAAATGCTCACTCGCTACAAATAGATGCATCGGTGAAGTATGGTAGTATTATAAATGTTCTCATAGATAGTTCTATTTTATGTACGAACATATTGGAAAGGAATATCAGCTAGTAAGATGTATCGCGGCTTGGTGTGTTAGGGGGGGGGGGGGGGTGAGAGAATGTAAAATGCAATCCTTTTTTTTTTTAAATCATGAGTCCACATTTTTAACTGAATAACCAAACAAAAAAAGTCTGATGTTGAAAAAGCTATGTTCCATCAATTTTAAGGAGGAAAATCTCCTATTATGTCAGTACTAGATAGAAAAAGGGGAAAAAATGAATGCAAAAATTCTCTAAAACAGTACGAAACAAATTGTCTTTTCTTTTTTGCTTTTATGCGAATTAACAGAAGAGTATGTTGGAATCGGAATAGTTTGGAATGGATCCATTCTGACTACTTTTTGGGGGGAGAGGTGAACAACTAAAACTGGTGTGCCATACTGGGTGGGTCTTGAAGTATTTTTTTCCGGGCCATCGGTATCACTTTATTTATTTTATGCAATTTTATTCAAGAAGTAATTTGGTTGTAGAATGACACTAAAATCGATCGTATTTCGAATATTTGTTGATTTCTTCTCTGTAGTTTTTATATATTTTCCCAGGAATCCTGCTGGTTTAATATTTTTGAAATAGTGAATTTCGGGTTTTTTTTTTTTTCATTGTTCTTAATTTGAAACCCTTTTTTTTTTCAATCGAGGTCGCTTATGATATAAATTTCGAGCATTTTCCCGCGTTTCAACACTTTCTCCGTGGTAAATGTTTCTCAATATTCCCTTCAGCTCCGCATTCGGGAATTGTCGATAGGCCAAAAAAACATGGGAATTCAACATGTCTGAGTCGTCTGTCTCCGTGTGGGGTATATATATAGGGGTTGTTGTATTAGTACATCGTCTGCGATTCTTTCCCACCTCCCCTTGGCTTTTCTGCCGGGATTCTGGGAACGTACCCTTTTGTCGGGTCCGTATTGGTAACGCAATCTGCCGCTCTCCGCCAGCTGTTCGCTTTGGCAGGGGAGAAAACGCCGAGTGGAGTTGAAGTGTACAGAAGGGAGTGAAAATAATAATAATACTAAAAAAGAAAATGGTGCATGCTTTTCCGAAAAAGACCCGCGCCGGGTGGCGAGCGCAAACTGATGGAAAACCAAGTAGGATATGCGATTTTTTTTTCTTCTTTTTCGTTATTTTGCTTCTAGAGTTGGAAATAGTCGATAAAACTTGCGCGCAAACTTCGCAGGGTGGCTCGTTGTGCTCCTGGCAGGCCTTTTGCTTTCTCAGACATTTCCAGAGACCCCATTGCTGCATGGGGTGTTGATTTAAAACCAGTTTTCTTACCTCCCTGGGGTTTCCTTTTTTCCTTATCGAGAGCCTTGTTCTTTCGAGGAGGGAAAGCCAGTAAACATTTATTCCACAGTTGGGCCCTGTAGGAATAATTTATCTTGGAGTGCTGCGAGGAATTGCGGATATTTTGTTAGGGGGGAGAAACTCCTGGAGGCATTTCTATTCCCAAGTCAGCTTCTGACATTCGCAAAAGCCGACCAGACCTTGTTTGGCCTTGGTCTTTGGTCTAGGTTTTCCAGCATGAAGCAAAGAAAAGTGGTCTGAATTTTCCGAAAATGTTTCTTGTTTAAATTTTGAACTGAATGATCTGGAATATTCAGATTGTTTAGGTTAAATGGAATGCATAAAAGAATCAACAGACAAATATAGGTAGGATAAGAATAATCATTGAAACGAAATACGTCATAAAAGATTATGTTTCAAAACGAAGAGAGCATTTATCACTCTTATTATTCGCGAAATATATTTTGTCGGGAGGTTTTTTTTCCTTCGAATTTATATATATAAAAAATTACATTAATTTTTGTATGTACTAATATAAAACACATCAGTTAGAATCGTAAGTCTATATTTCGCATCTGTTGAGTATTGCTGGTTGCTGCATGCCATCATAATTTAGATCTTCGAAATATGACGCAAAAGTATACGGTCCATATCAACTTCTAACCATTTTCATTCCATAATCCATTATGACGGTTCTCCAGTGTAGAGAATTCCCTAGGAGGTTGTGACAGAAGAGGCTTAAAAAGTAAATACAAATAAGAGGAAGGAATTACGTCGTGAATTCATTTTGTGGAATTGTGTTAAAAAACCGAAATAATACGAAAATAGAAATGCACATGACACTAATATCGCTTTGATTCGATTTTGATTAAATCCTTGCTTACTTCACATACCACGTGTAGAAACATGTAAAACAAGATGCTGGCACAAAATTGGAAACTCCGTGAGGAGGTAAGTTAGTTCTCATATATAGTGGCTTAGACAGTTGAATTTAGAACACCCAATAAGTACTAGAACACAGGATGGGATGTGGTTTTCAAGACGTGGTATGCAGTCACTAATCGAGAGCTCTAAAAAAGTGAGTTAATTATCATCTTAAGGCTTCTGCAGAGGTCAACGTTATCCAATGTGCATCGCAATCAAAATACAAGATGAGTTCAGGTTTCTTCCGATGTAATGTGCAGAGGCAAAAGTGAAGAACTCTTTTAAGGTGAGCTTATTTTCAAACTCACAAATTATGATTAGACAGTTCATTATTTCAACCGCACCCAACTTTGTATTTTCACAATCAATCTGTCAGCACTGCAACCAAAGATGGGTTTTGTTTTCAGACACAAATTAAGAACTTAGAAAATATATTTTTGCCCATCTTAAGGATTTGGCAGCTTTTCCGGTCATCAAATCAGCAGTACACCACAGTCTGATTAAAAATTCATGGGGCTTTAGGCCTACACTATAACAAATTAAAAAAATCTTCAAATAGTTGAAAAATTGATTCATGATTGAACCAATTAATATTTACAAATCATATAGATTAGGTATAAAACGAGTAAAATTCTGGGGTGACAGCCCCTCCCCCCAAAGATACTACTGCCCCAGAATCTGTTCAACATGTGGGGTAATCAGGTCCTGAGTAATACTCAGGACGGGTTTTAGGTTTTTTAGATATGATCTGCCCTTTCACAAATCGAGAACCGCAAATGGTGAGTATTCTCCTATAATGACCTCGGTATTGTCTCCAGTCATAACTCTGGATAGGTTTTTGGTTTACTGGGGAACATCTGAAGAGATGTCAATGGAGAATGGAAAGGTAAGTGCATTCTTACATTATGTCATGGGCAGACTCCAGTCACCCACCAGGCTGAATTTTTGTTTTCTAGCAATGGATCTGGGCTAACCAGGCACAAATCAAAAACCTGTGAAAAGGTAAGTGGATGATGGTTTGAGCCGTGAGTACTTTCGAGCAAGGGCAGATCCAGGAATTTTTCAAGGTAGGGGGGTGGGCTTCGATTTTTATTACTTGCTTTTTACTGTGCATACTGGTTGGCAGGGGTGCAGAATATGTCCGATCCGGCGATCCTAGATCGGGGGAAATTTTGATCTTTTGGGGAAATTTTTTACAAAAAATGAAAAGTGAATTAGGAAACCTCTTTTCCAAATTATAGTTATTTCTTCTTTTTAAAATGACTCACAAATCATTTTCCGCTTTTCCAGTAGAAGTTTAGTAAACACGGATCATTACTGGTTCTTTTACAACTTTTTTCAATAAATCAGGCAATTTCGTCTCTAAATGAAAAAGTGGGCGAAATTCTACAAAAAAATCAAAGCAAACCTTTCGAGCAAGAATCACCTTCTCCAATCACTCTAGTGATAGAGGAGTTTGAAGCGAAACTTAAACTTATAAGAATTATTAAATCGGTCACAGAAATATGTGCTCTTATGCCATGTCTTGTTGAAGAAGCAGGGATGATCAAGTGTAGTCCTTGTGTTTCAAATTATCAACGTATACCTAAAGATGTAGGTAGCAGTTTTGAAAACTAGTTTATTTGGTCAATTTTCCTTGCCTGAAGAAAACCAATTAATTCAGGAAAATCAAAGCCAAAAAGTTGGAAATTTTAAAGGCCATTTGATTGACTATCTGAGATCTAATGCTCATAAATGGTGTTACAACTTCAGCAAAGCTTTGATAGTTAAGGAAAAGAAAATAAATGAAGAACATGAGAAGTAGGTAGAGCAGCCTACACTGCTATTAAAGAGGGTAAGGGTAGCACATTTTTTGAAAGGCTACTAAGCTTAAATGAATTAAACAATGTAGATATTGGTGAACTCAACCATTCTAGGGAATTTTTTCGAGGATTTAGAAAAAATATTTTTTTAACTATGAAATAAAAAATTGTTGACTTTATAGTTCTACCAATCCGATAACCAATTGGCTACCTTTGGTTTCGATAACGGCTGACAAAATAACTAAACTTAATAGAATTTTCCAAATTAGTAATTAATTGAAATATATTTTACTGTGGTACATCTGTTGCGATGCGAAATTAATTTTTATCTAAGCTTATATATATCGTTAAATTTTGGGGAAATTTTCGCACGGGTTAGGGGAGAAGTTGGATGGGAAAACATTTTCTGCACCCCTGCTGGTTGGTAAATATTGATTACATAGGTTTCGGACTTTAATTCTGAAACATTTCCAGGGGAGAGCCCCAAAATCATTAAAACTCGTCTGAAATTAATATTTTTGAGGTTCAATATCGAAAATTTACTGGTGGACAGTCCCTCAAGGAAGGGGCGATTGACCCCTCCTTTTATCCGTCCCTACTTTTGAGTACCACTGAACCGGTATGTTTTTCAAAGCAACCAAACAGCACTGCTAAGTTTTGGCTTTCTCTACAGTCAAATTCCAGTTCAATCCTTCCGCAAGTTTGTTATTTTGACCTTTTATGTCTTCTTCAATTTAGATTTGCCGTTTTAATTAAAAATGGTTTTAACATAAATCTGAGTTCGATAAGTTTCACTCCGTTTTCTCTATTAATCAACCTCTTTCGATTTCATAATTCTACCGAATTCTCCAAGTTTTGAATCATCTAATGACTACATATAAGGGATGAGATCGTGGAAAGCCGATCTGCGAAGTTTTATGGTCTCTGGCGAAATATGATTGCGTTATTGATATGTGAGAAAATAAATAAAGCAGGATTTTGGACATCACCACATTTTCACTGAAGAAAATAAATACCTTTGTGCGATTGATGTGAAGTTTAAATCCAACGTTAAAGATGCACAAATATACAGGTATGCTGCAGACACGTGTTTCGGGGCTACAAGGAGCTCCTTTTTCAATGCAAGAAGTGTGAGCTTTAGGATGAAGATTATCGGATGATTCTTCATCCTAAAGCTCACACATCCTCACTGTTAAAGTTAGGCATAGAGTGTGTTTGGTTGGTTGATGTGGTCTGCCACAGAAACGTTTTCCGTTATCACTTTCTGTTTTTAAAGTGCGAGCCCACGCTGCTATGGGCTATTCCATGGAAACGCCGCCATTTTGTCTTTCACGTGGCGCGCATGTATTTCATCAAAAAGTAAAATGAAAGAAATAATGAACTTCGTTTTTTGCCTTAGAAATTCCTGGATAATCTTGATTGTAATTTTCTGGATAAAAAAGAGTTGCTAAAATTTGCTGTTAAGAGACCGCTGACCTTTTTAATACGCTTTTATTAGTTTCATATGAGGGTTTGTTTGTTTGTATGTATGTAACTCTGAATGAAAGATAAAATTCACGTTCTTTACAAGTGTAAAAGTAATATATTTAGTACTATTATTAATATTAAAGGCTGAACTATATTATTACATGTTAATGTATTTTAAGTGTTTCAGTTGTTTGTGTGTACGTAACTCTGAATAAAAGATACAATTTACGTTCTTAGCAGATATAATAGTAATATATTTAATTCTTTTATTAATACTAAAGGCTACACTAGATAACATGTTGACGTATTTTTTAGCAGAGCATGTAAACTTATAATACATCTTGGTTTAAAGCTTGAAAGTTTGATAAACTCTGAAAGCGTATTTTTTAGTTTTTTAAAAAAAAAATTTAATTATTTTTCTCTTTGATTAGAAACATGAATAAAGAAACAATTACTTGATACAGTAATACTTTATTTTCGCATTCGAACGCTTTCAAACTTAACATCAATCGAAGAACTAGACTGATGTTAATATTTAAAGTGTTCATGGAATTTAATTTACAGGTAGGCAGAGAAATGCAAATAATTAAGTTCCTGCAATGAAAATGGTTGTCTTCGATGACGCTTGAAGTGATATTTGTTTTCTTACCAAAAAATAAAATTTAAGAAAGATTTCGGATAATTGAGATTTTCTACCGAATTAAATTTTTACTTCTTGCTGCCTCTCAAACAAAAACCTCCGCAAATGTTGCCCGATTCCACTGCTGAGGATAAATTTTCTTTTGTGTCCCTCTCAGAACACACGGATGAACGCTTTGATCGTTTCTAGAGTGATGCCAGATAGCGGAACGACTGATGTACTGGGAATTTTTTTTCTCTTAGACATCCTGTCTCGATAAGATAAAAACTGTTGTTGGCTTACAATATTGTGTAGCCTATTTCAGTATATAGTTTCACGTAGTCATTGTAAGTTGATTTTTACCCATTGGGGCGACCATTTCATGGAAAACGGCAACCAAAAACTTGAGTCCCAGTCACCAAAAGTGGCGACCATGTTTTTGCTCGTTTGTTGAAACAGTACTGCGCTACGAAAATATTCTTATGCTACCACCCTTTTTAATAATTATCCCTTTCGTTCAGCTCATTGCGAAACAGCCGGTTCGCTTTTTGGCGCTATGCATATGCTTAAAAAAAAGGGGGCGGGGGCGACCAAAAGTGGCGACCATTATTTTAACTTTGACCATTCCAACGAAGTGCCAAATTAAAAAGTCATCAATTGTTGTCAATCCGCTGTTAAAGTTTCTTCTCTTACCTAGAAAACTGTTTCCCATCGCAGGTACCATCAGTAGGCCTTTCAGCAAAGTACAAGGAGTGGTACTTAGTTTCAGCATGATTTCAGCCATTTACGATTCATAATACTAAATTAATGTAAGCGGGACTTCCGAGTCCCTTCGGGGCATAAAGGGTTAAAGGTCCCTTTTGGATCGATTTTTTTTTTTTTAAATTTATGAAAAGTTTTGATTGTGCGCTAGGAACTCGTGACTCGTTGCTGTATTCTTGACTCAACTTCCTGTTTATTTATATGTCTCTTCATTGAAAAATAATCGTCTGGTATAGTGCTACCAAAGAATGCTGATTTTCTCCTTTGAAGGGTCTTTCCTTTTTCCAAGCATTGAATTCGAACGCCGCCCGCTCCCCACCGCTGATTTGCCGAAATCCAACCACCGCCCTCTGAGGCCGAACTTTGACAGACCAGCTAAGCCGAGCGCAGTCGGTTGATTTTTAATTCCTGACGGGCATTCAAATTCTCCAATAAATTAAGCGCTCCGCTGCATTTTCTGTGCTCTCAGACTAATTCAGGCGCTTAGTATTCAGGTAAATAACGCTCGCCGCGGCCCTCTCCATTTCCTGGATATCACCCGAACGCTGGCTTTCGATTGGGTCTTGCACCGAGAACAAAGGTTCGAACGCGAGCTATGCAGCTTCGGAATTTATTTACCAAGCTATTCTCTTTCGTCTCCATTGTTTGTGAGATACGGTGTGATTTTGTGAAATTTATTTCAAAAATTAGTCAGACATGTGATTTTTCAGTATTTTTACTGAATTCAATATTTTTTGAAATAGCAAAATACTGAATGCAGAGCAAAGAGAATGGGCATCGCTAGTTAAATTTAACATCTGCCAATTAATTTCATGCATTCAATTAAAGTAGTTGGCTTTTTCGAACTAAAAGCCCATGTTTGCACTTGCAGGTGTAGTATAATATATCAACAATTTTGTATCAGCTCACACAGCACAGCAACGTAATTTCAGTATTTTTCATTCTATTTGGGTCACATGTCTGATTAATTTAGGCATATCCGAAAAATTTACAGCCGATTTGTGTGTTTTAAAGACGATGTTTGTGTTGGATACTTGAACAAATTTATAATTTACTGTCGCCATAAATGGCGACCAGGAGCGCCCCGATGGGAGGTCACTGTGACCCCCCAATAATTTCCGCATTCGGCAAATTTTGCTGCCGATTCGGCAATTTGAAGACAATATTGCAACATAGAGAATATTTGTTCTTTTTAGTTTTTAGAATTGTTTTTTAAAAAGATGCCTCATGTTTTTTCTCACTAAATGCTATGCATGTACGACATGTGTGCATGCTTGTATTTTATCATTCCGTAGAATTGGAACTTCATTCAGCAAAATGATAATTTCCTTCTTCCAAAAAAATTTAGTTCGGGGAGCCCCTGGATGTGACCCTACCTACGGTCACCCCCGCAGCCGGTACAAAACATTATTTTTAAAGGGCATTTTTTGTCAATAGGAAGTTGATTTGATACAGGGGTGCCCATCCCCCCCAAGCACAGTGGCGCAAATCCCCCCCCCCAAAAAAAATATTTCACAACCCTCTTGTGCTCTTTATTTTTACCTCTCTCTTTTATTTATTTATTTTTTTAAATTTTTTTAAAAAATATTTATTTTTTGAATATTATTTATTTATTCTTTTAAATATTTATTATTTTTTTTATTTGTCATTATTTTCTAAAAGTACTAATCATGCGTAGAAAAGAATCACTTTTTTCCTTTTCCAGACATTCCAAGCCCGCTCACACACAAAATAAATAAGTAAATAAATAATAACAATAAAGAAATTAAAGAACTAATTTAAATTAAAAATATTAATTAATAAATAATTTTTATTAAAAAAATCAGAAAATAATTTAAATAAATAAGTAAATAAATAAATTAGTTTTAAAAAATCCCCCCCCCCCTAAATTTTGCGCCATAATCCCCCCCCCCCTCTGTGGGCACCTCTGATATGATACATATGATGATTATTATGTATCAGAAATATTATGATACAAAATGGTTCCTTATACTCGAATGTATCATAATTAAAAACTCAAGTTTAAAATTTTGGGAATAAAATGCAGGTACAATCGAACTCAAAAGAAATTTTAACATGAATTCGTATGAACCGTACTTTGTCATCGAAAAGCAATAAATAGTCTTTTGTGCAAATACAAGAGGACTGGGATCGCAAAAGTAGTTCGTCTTGACAGTAATGGGCCATTCCGCGAAATATGCGCCATCTTCTCCGCACGTGACGCTCATGTATTCCATTAAAAAGTAGTGATCGTAAAGGATAATGAACGAAATTTTGTTGGTTAAGAAATCACAAACAAGTGTGGGATTTCTTTGGCAAAAAAACCTAGCATTACCTTTTTAAGATAACTACTTTTTAATGAAATATTTGCGCGTCACGTGTGGTACAAAATGGCGGTGTTTTTGTGGAATGACCTTAATCAACGCCTCCTAAATACTAAATGCCTGCAACTTTCTGGTTTTTAGCACAGAGCAAAATTTCATTCTTGGTTCACGATGCAATGCCATCTACCAGAGTTCATCGAGAAAGAGAAATTAACGATTGGTTCATTTCTAAATGTAAATTTAACAAGAAGTTCTGTCAAGAACTAAACGAGCCTACTTTCCCGTACATCGACATCGGCATTCTAGCACCTGATCATTATTCTCTTGATCATCTGAGACTAAACATTATGTCAAACATACCTTTTTAGCACTTAAAGCTGATTTCTAAAAGCAAAATATACCCCTCTCATCAGATGAAATAGAGACATAAAAAGTAAATAAATGAATAAATGAAGTTTTGTCGCACCTTTTAAAGAATGTAAATGTTACAGTTCTTCCGTAGAAAAATTCCTCAATCGTTTTCAAAAAAAAAAAAAAAAAAAAATTAAAAGTACAAAGTACATCAAAACACATTTTATCAAAGAAAGGAAAAAAAAACTCGTCCGTCGATAAAATGTCTCGATTTTCACTTTTAAACCGTTGCCAGTTGTTAAATATAAATAAAGAATAAAATGCCCTCGTGAATAAAACACTTTTGTTACAAAAAAAATCGTCTGCCAAAAAAAAATATTAGTAATAAATAAAATAACACAAATGAATAAATAAACAAAAAATCGTCTGCACAGTCAGTCATTTCTTTCTGAGCCTGCATTTCCGCCATGTTCGTGGAGTCGGAGTCGGAATCAGAGTCCTCACAGAAGATTATTCAGAAAAGTACTTTACAAACATTATTTATCAAAACCATTTTTTTACAAAGTTAGTTTGAAGGAAATCCGACTTTAAGTTCCAGGATCAACATTCAACTTAAATTCCCCGTAGGCGCTAATGTTAAATTTTTTTTTTGAACGGTTCAATATTGAACGAAAAATGGTTCAAACCAAAAAGCGAAATAAGGGAATGAACCTCTCCGAGATCTTTCAAACAAAAAAAAAGTTTATTCCATTCGGATGGTTCACTCAGAAGTTATTAGGTGGGGAAAGGTTGCTTGAACGGTTCAATGTTGAACGAAAAAATGTTCAAATTGAAAATTTAAATACTGAAATGAAGAATAAGTTTATTTAAATCGGACTGTTCACTCAAAAATTATTAGGGGTGACAGCTTGCTTGAGCGGTTCAATGTTGAACGAAAAATTGTTCAAATCGGAAATGTAAATACGGGAATGAAGTATCCTTGATAAGATCTTTCGAACAAAAAAAAAAGTTTGTTGAAATCGGACTGTTCACTCAAAAGTTAGCATCGCGGGACAGGTTGTTTGAACGGTTCAAAGTTGAACCAAAAATTGTTCAAATCGAAAAATCAAATATGGGAATGAGTTGTACTCTCCGAAATCTTTCCAACAAAAAAAAGTTTGTTCAAATCGGAATGTTCATTCAAAAGTTATTAGGGGGGAAAGGTTATTTGAACGGTTCAATGTTGAACCAAAATTGTTCAAATCGAAAAATCAAATATGGGAATGAGTTGTAATCGCCGAGATCTATCCAACAAAAAAAAGTTTGTTCAAATCGGAATGTTCATTCAAAAGTTATTAGGGGGGAAAGGTTGCTTGAACGGTTCAATGTTGAACGAAAAATTGTTCAAATCGAAAATGTAGATACAGGAATGAAGTATCCTTGAAAAGATCTTTCGAACAAAAAAAAGTTTGTTCAAATCGGACTGTTAACTAAAAAGTTAGCATCGCGGGACAGGTTGTTTGAACGGCTCAAAATTGAACCAAAAATTGTTCAAATTAAAAAATCAGATATGGGAATGAGCTGTACTCGTCGAGATCTTTCCAACAAAAAAAAGTTTGTCCAAATCGGAATATTCATTCAAAAGTTATTAGGGGGGGGACAGACAGACCGACCGACAGACAAATTCCCCATCTCAATACCCTACTTTCAAATTTTTAATTTTTCGATATTCATTTTACCTTTTTATTTTTTTAACTTGGCGATATTTTTTGGACTTGGCGATATTTTTTAAATGCATTAAGCCAATTTTAATGCTTTTTTCGTCTTTCTTTTATTTTTAACGGGAAAGTAGGCTATAAATCAACCAATCAAAAAATTTAATTTGAATATTGTTTGGATCCAAAGCCAATAGCTGCAAAATGCCCTTGGTTCACGATACACTGCCATCTACCGGAGTTCTTTGAAAAATTAACGATTGACTCATTTCTGAATTTAATTAAAAAAATTATCCAATCAAAAAATAACAACGGCTTTATCGGATTGCCGCAAGGTGGCGATTAAAGTGGAACCCATCTCGACGGTAGCGAAGCAAATGTTCTAGGCATTTAGTATTTAGGAGGCGTTGCCTTAATTCGTTTTTACAGCGTTCGAATTTAGGAGGTTCGACTGAATATGTGTAATATGTCTGACTTGTGCAAGTGGTGAGCAATATAGAGAAAATTATTTTAATTTGTAGCCAAAAAAGTTGATATCTCCGATTAAAGACATATTTATTAATTTAGTAGTACTTCTGTGATACGACTAAATCGGCAGCATTTCCAAGCGTTTGAAATAGAAGTTCCTTGTCAGCGTGAGGTGTCCATCAATAGTTGAGGAATCTACTTTTCATGAATATTGAAAGAACCCCATTGTTCAATATTGTCCGCATTGAAATTTAACGAGAGAAACCTTGAGTTCTTCGAATTATTGGTAATCTTACTAAACGAGCCTCATTTTGAAGTGAGCGTAATTAAGGAAAGTTAAAAGATGCACAAGGAAAGGAAAAAAAAAATCGCTCTTCTTCATCATTGTAGTAATTCTAAGCAGAATGGAAAGGGGAGAAAAAGGAACTACTTTACGTTAGTGTATTCTTTTTTTCTTTTAAATTCGATTCTTTCATTGTCTTAGTGCCTTAAGGGGCCACTATAAAAAAAAGCTTTCAGCTGCCCGACGGAATGCTTCGTATAATGCTTGTCAATAGCTCGAGGATAGGTTGGTCAATGTTGTAAGGTAGTTCTAATAATAGTAAAGCTGTTTCAAGTTCTGCGGTGCAAAATGGTACTTTTTGTCTATTGGTTGAGAGATTGTAAACTGAGTACAATTACCTTTGTAATTCTGCGGGGTTAGACTCAAAGAAACTAATGTGCATAAGCTCTGAGCATTTTAAATAGATATTAGGAATGTCTTGCAGGATCCAAGGTCGATGCAAGGAGCAGTGTCCGACTATCGCCCGGGTCGTGATCCTAAAATGTGAAGGGGCTCAAAAATCGCAATCAGAAAAATAATTTAAATATTTTAATTACTTTTTTAGCAAAAGTTTTAAAGTGTTGTTATAGGTAGATCCAAATGCTTTTTATTTATAGTTTTCAATCGCGAAGACTCATGCTCTGATCCAGGGCCTGGTTGCATCTTTTTCGGAAATGCTTTGAGTCAGAAAAAGATCATACCGGAATTTTGTGATCTTTGAAGGGGTTCATTGAATAAAATCACGATGGTTATAACTTCCTGCCCCTGTCCCCCAAGAAGAGAAATGTTTTCGGAATTTATCGAAGTAAAAATTATCTGGCCGATAGATAGACTGGCCGGTTGAATATTGTATTTTATTTCCTTCCTTTCAAAGTAAGACCTTTAGTCTCCAGGTGGCGAAAGAGTAATTTTGAGGTCTACTTTTGCTTGTGCCATTTCTATCTTTAATTTTGATTTAATGTTCTGATCATCAGTAATTTCTATTGAATTTGCTTTTAGTTTAATGTTACTGCTGTCACTTATGTCGTATGCTGTTTAATTAATACTTCCCTGCTTTTATCCCCCCATCGAACAGTTCAAACGAATTTCGCTCAAACTCAACATTTGCCACAAAACTCGTACTCTTCTGGCAAGCAAAACCGTCATGCATTGCATTCCATCCCATAATGCCGTATGCAGTAACTGGTTCGATTGATTAAATACTATTCTACCATTTAGAGCATGAGATATAGAATGCTCTCTCGTGTCGCAACTCGCATAGTTGCGGTCCATCCATCAACACAAAAGATTTCGAGCCACTGTTTCCTATGCTTGGATTAATTTTGCAGACAGCGTCTCCAGCCGTAAGTGTCTAGAATCACTTATCATTTTGCACCAGATGTGCTACATTAGTTTATTTCAAGTCTTCTCTGAGCTTTTCTTGCTTCCATTTTCATGAGTGTTCATTTCATGTTTTCTATTCGTTGGGGTCGATCGCATGGGAAATCGTTGCTGTTCTTCCATATTATGCAAAAACATTAATTTCGTGCAAATATCGGACAGCTCGTTACAGCATCCAGAGACTGCAGTTTCGACCATGTTTTGGACTCGCCATTGGGAAATATCCGCCGAAAAAAAAAAAAAAATGATGAAGGCAAAATGCTGAAAAAAAAAAGAACATTCTGTCAGGTTTCGTGCTGAGCCGTGCAAGGAGCAGCAGTTGAACGCATTTAGGAAAAAAGAGAACTGTATAGACCCGATATATATATATATATAATTAATAAATATATGCATACTTATTTACATATAGAACATGCAAGATGGGGGAGGGATAGATCCACTCAGCTTGTGATGTAAAAATTCCTAAAATATTTTCTTGCCTTGTCTTTTCCATCTGTCTTCATTGAAAAGTTGTTTTTTCAGCATTCGAAGGCGTTGGTTGGGGAAAAAAAAAATTCAGGTTTTAAAATTCGGAAACCGCATCTCAGATTTAATTAACAATTTGGAACTTTTATATGATTTTTTGGTTATCTGCTGTCTTAACAAGAACGAGTTCAACCTTTTCATTTAATACCAAATGTTGTTTATAATACCTTGTTTATTTTATTTATGTTTCGTAATGAATGCTCCATTTTTCATTTATTGCTATATTTTGGTTCCCAAAAGATGAAACGAAAAACCATATTTTGATTATTAATGAGTAATATTGTATGCGTTTTTTTTTTGGTGGAAAGATACTTAGTATTGTGGGTATAATAGCAAGGGTACTAGGTACATAGCTGTGGGAACCTGAACTATTAAACTATTAATGTACTATCGAATCTAACAATTATCTTCTGGGAGGGAGGGTAAAACTCCTAACAACGTGTATATAAGCTATCACATTAAGTTTAGTTATAATGTTAAAGCCAAAAGTGCAGAGGCGGGAACGCCCTTGTTGTATGTACCCCTGCATATGGTTGGACAATTACACCAGAACTTGGTTCCAATTTCTTCAGTATGATATTGCATACCAAAAGCACTATGAGTTTAATAATATCGTCCCTGTCATTTATTGCTATTCGGTATATGTTTGTATAATTTCCATTCTCCTTGTGTCCTGCAGTACTTCCAACCATTTCACTTGGGACCTCCCCCCCCCCGTACTGATGTGTCTGGCTTATAGGCCTATAATTTCATCTAACTCAGGGCCTGCATATCGATTGTTGGTTAATGCTAATCTTCCCGCATGAGTCAGGGGTTCAGCAATAGGGGTAGAGTGAGTGGCAGGAGAGGGGCGGAAGGAAAATATTTGTGTCACTGAATGTGACTAATGTATTGGGCGGTAAGGAGGAACGATATGAAACCATTGTTAAAGTGATTGATTTTGATATTATTATGGGCATCAAGCATTGGTTTCGTGTGCGTAGTCCTCAATTTCGCAGAAAATAAAGCGTCTCTAAAATAAGAAGTATGATGCAGAAATAAGCCGAAAAGTTAAGTGGCCAGCAGAAAGGACTGGGTACGGCAGTGCATACAGGCCTGTGTACGGGGCCCCAACGACAGGGGTGCCAAATTACTGTCATTTGAATTTTTTCTAAATTAATCAATTAATTTATGAGCAGGACCCGCGTACGGGCTTCCAACTAAAGGGTTTTAAAGGGTTTGTTTGATAGCTGATAAGAAAAGGAAAAAAAGAAATCCTTATTGTATGGAATTAAATTCTCAATTTAGCCTTCATATAAACGCACTGAGTATTTAAATAAAAAGGGGGGTTTAATTTTTTTGTGGGAGTGGGGGCACTATATTTGTCGTCGTCCCAGGGCACCCAGTTGTATAAATCATTCCGTGGCTAGCAGGGCCGCTGAGGGTAGGAGTGGGGGCAGAGCCAGAGCGTGAAAGGGTGCCACATGGTGAACATTAAAACAGCACAACGATTTTGCCTTTTTTTTCTTCTTTTTTTTTTAAAATTCACAAGTCTTGTGCTTTCCCTTAATCTCGTCTCAGATCTAAAGGCTTCCTGAAACAAAGGCAGATAAAAAGTCAAACGTTCACCTTTGCGGGGGGGGGGGGGGGATGAATGATGGAATCTACTGTATTGAAGCGCTTATTGTAATAAGTATCAAAATACTTTTTTTACTTTCTTCTATATCTAATATATAGAAGAAAGTATTGGTTTCGTGAAAATTTTCGAATGTCGAATTTTGACGGATTTGCACGTTTTGAGGTGCGCTGAGTCCATTTTGACCATTTTTGGAAAATGTCTGTCTGTGTGTGTCTGTGTGTGTCTGTGTGTGAGTCTGTATGTGTGTGACCAGTTTTTGTGGCCGCGCTAGAGCAAAAACTACTGCATGAAATCGAACAAAAATTTTTGCACATATGTACCACCATGTGAACTGGTGCACCTGACTTTTTTAGCGAATTCCTCCAAGGGGGGTGGAGCAATCGCACGTGTTCTGCGCGGGGGTGATTGCTATATCTCAGGAAGTAACCGGCGGAATCAAACGAAAATTGGTCCATAGGTAGACCCTACTGAGTACAGGTGCTGATTCAATTTGTTTGTCAATATCTCGAAGGGGGGTGGAGCAATCGCACGTGTTCTGCGCGGGGGTGATTGCTATATCTCAGGAAGTAACCGGCGGAATCAAACGAAAATTGGTCCATAGGTAGACCCTACTGAGTACAGGTGCTGATTCAATTTGTTTGTCAATATCTCGAAGGGGGGTGGAGCAATCGCACGTGTTCTGCGCGGGGGTGACTGCTATATCTCAGGAAGTAACCGGCGGAATCAAACGAAAATTGGTCCATAGGTAGACCCTATTGAGTACAGGTGCTGATTCAATTTGTGTGTCAATATCTCAAAGGGGGGTGGAGCAATCAAAAGTGCTTATTTTGTCATTGCACCTACTGTATCTCGGGAAATATTGCTGCGATTTGAATGAAATTTGGAATAACACTAACCCAATATGGAAGCAAGCATCGATTAAATTTTGGCGCCAATCGCCCCAGGGGGAGGGTGGGGTGATTTTTGCGCTTAGTCAACAATGCGAAA
Organism: Uloborus plumipes; assembly: GCA_038373865.1. Taxonomy (NCBI): domain Eukaryota; kingdom Metazoa; phylum Arthropoda; class Arachnida; order Araneae; family Uloboridae; genus Uloborus; species Uloborus plumipes. Next base: position 47,090 of record JAXGGA010003962.1, on the reverse strand, counting down.
AATTAATTCATTAAAAAATCGCTTTCACGCTATTTAATTATCAAAACAGCTGAAAACTTTCAATGATTTGAAATTTTTAACTGTTGCCAATTTCTTTTTACTAACAAATAAAATGTTTGCAATTAATCTAAACAAGGCTTTTGCAATGATTTCCAATTTCGCTCATTGATTCTGCATTTGCAGGGTTATTACGATAATTGGGAAATTGGAGCTGTCTCCAATTACTCGGGCGAGTACGTATTTTATTTTGTAACCGGAATTCATAAGATAGATATAGAAGAAAGTTTCGTGACGGCCACGACAGCTAGTTATTTTTTATTTTTTGCTCTTCAATAAAATTGTTATCCTTTGCGCTGGAATGTTTGGTGATATTTCATCTTATTGTTGACAATCAAACCATCTGTTGACAATTGTCGGGAAGGCATTGGTTTGTTTAGGGATATTTAGTTTTATTTTTAACTGGGGAAAGGGGATATTTGAATGTAGTTTTAAGCTTCCAATTTTTATAATTAATACTTTTGCATCTATGCAAATAAATGTAAATTATTTATGTTCCATTATAAATATTTTAACTCTTTCTTTAGTCCTTTATTATTATTATTTTGCTTTATATAGGTCTTTTTTTTCCCTTTTTTATTTTATTTTCTGTCCTCAGTTTCAGCATGGAAAAATTGTATTAATTTCACTTATAATTTTTCTTTCTTATTATTAATTTTTGTGTGGTTTAATTCTGTGAGATTGCTTTCGAAATTTTTAATATGTTTGTTTGTTTTATTCTATGATTTTACCAACAATACATTTAAATCTGTAAAGGATCGTAAAAAAATTCAATTAATTAATAAATAATACAACTTTTGTTTTTTTTTACAAATCACCATAATTTCGTTTAAAATCTGAACACCGCACTCGTCATACATTGTTGATTTTTTTTTAAATGAATTTTTATTTGTTTTGTAATTTTCTTCTTCATTTATGCGATGATCGAACGTTTACAATATAACAAGAAACAGTAATATAATATTTCCACTGGCACACGTGCATTTTTTGTACCATGATTTATTTTAAAATTTAATCCGATAATTCTTTTTCGCGAAAGTCACTCCTTTGATAAGAAAAATTCTTTCAAAAAGTTAGGAGTATTTTACTTTTTCGAAATTTTTTTAACACGATATCCTATTACTTTCTATAATTGTATGTGTAATCGATGTTTTAATTTCTAAAATCGATATTTAATCATCGAGATCGCGTCCATAATTAGTGAAACCCAGTGTTTTCATCATACGTTTAGTTAGCTTGATTTTCTTTCCGTCCCTTGCTTTTTTTCCTCCAACTTCTCAGCCCCAATTAAATTTTTGCGACCTTTTAAATCCTCAAGCAGGTTTCCTCCATTTTTGGAGTTCGGGTATTAGATGGTGTTCATTTCCTAGTTCCAGGGAATGGATAGGCGATTCCGCCTAGTGGAGGACTATAAAACCCTGGAGTAGTCACTCCTGTTCCCGTACGTGACGTGCCCTGGTAAAAGGCACAAAGGGACCTTTTTGATCGCTGCTCCGCGATTGGTGGGTATCAGTGGAGTCCCCTGATAACGCATTTCATTAAGCCGCGGGGGTCAAAAGCTCTCCTCCGATGACAAAGGAAAAAAAAAAGAGAGTCTTTTCGTCTGGTCTGGACTCTGGAAAAACCTGCGTCAGGGCTGATAATCCAGAGCTGGCTGGAAACTCTGTGTTGAGTATCATTTCCCCTTATCTGAGCAAACAGGAGGTTTATTTCGAGTTGACTCGGATTCCAGCTGTAGCGAGCAGAGTCGCTCGCTTTTAAATTTTGGTTTTTCGGCGCCTTCGAATTGCGGTCTCCCGTCTGCCATGTTTGTCGTCTGTGTTCGGTAGCGGTAGTAAACAGTTGCCTAAATAGAACTTTAATGGAGAGAGTGTGGTAACTTGTGCTGAATATTCGCATTTCATGCAGTAGTTCACATTTGTGAACCATTCTTTATTCTATGAAAGAATTTCCATTTTGGATTTTGTGTTTGTACCTGCTCCTTGGTCTGCAAACCAGCAGTTGGCAACTGACGGGCCGCGGATGGTCAGAAACTGACCGCCAAAAATATTTTAAAGTAAAAATTACAAATAAACTAACAAATTTCTTCAAAAGGAACAATTCCCATTTGTTCCTTTTGAAGCAGGTAAATAAACAAAACTATTTCACTTTGCCCCACATTCCCCTATTTCGGGGGGTATCTTGGCGCAGACTGCGTGATTAAAATTTGTAGGGGGCGTTTTATGTGGTCTTTATCCATTGACTGGGAGTGGAGAGTTTTGTTCTTAAAGGGTATTCTGCAACATTTTTGGGAATGCACCATCACCCTTTAGGCTAAACACTCCTTTATTTAAGTAAACGTATTAGAGTCGAACCTCGTTTATTTGAACAAGCTTAAAACGAATTTTTGCGTAGACGAACTACATTTCCCATTCCCAGCCGTTTGTAGTGTACTGTTTTTTTTTTTTTTTGGAAGGGGGGGGGGGGGGCAAGACAAACTGATTTTAAGTCCTTCGGAGCTCATTTTAATGAGGTTCGACCGTATACATCTCTTCACTGAGTGGTAAACTTGATTACGAAAGTCATCATGGCTTTTCCAGTCTACCCACCTGTTGGAAATGCGTCCGTTCTGGAGTTTGAACAACCAAAGCTGCATACAATTATGAAACGTCTCTCGACACAATAGCAGTTTCCCACTGAAACGCTTCGTATTAATCTTGGTGTTCTCATGGCGAAACATTTTGTATCTGCAAACGGAAATGATGTTCCACTGCTCTCTCTCTCTCTTCATTTTTATCGTTTCCTTTTTTTTTGCGTTTCATAGAAAAGTCAAGGCATTCGGCGACTTTTTTGTAACCCATGGGTGGCAACGGCAAAATGAGCTGGGCGTGCGCAATTCGTGGGTGTTACGCTAGACAAAATGTTGCTGCTGCACGGAGGTTGCGAGACGTGTTTCCTCGATGCGATTTTTATGCCGTTCGAATGGCAACACGTGTTGGTTTTGAGCAGACGATTTCCTGCAGTTGATGAAAGGTGAAAGAACGCCCTTCGAGCGGCGGATTCGGCTGCATTGTGAAGCGGCAGAACTTTTATTTATCAGTTTTTCTAGAAAGGATGCGATTTCTTTTTTTTTTTTCCTTTGAAGAATAAGGTTGTCTCTGTTGGATTGCAGTGTAGTAAGATAAATAAACAAGGAAAAATAAGTCAATGTGGAACTAAAGAGCAACACCGTGGGCTAATGCGATAAATTTTATGAACAGTAATCTTACAAGATTTCATTACATTTGCAATCTGTGACACATGCTGGCACATATTTTTTAATGACGTACACTTTTCTAGGTTAACCCGCACCAGAAAAAAATCTCAAATTTTCTCAAAGAAAAAGAATAAATAAAAAAATTAAGTTATTTGGAGCTTTTCTTAAATTTATCTTCTGTGGACTAAATCTGCCGTCTGGAAACCTCCAAATTTTCTGCTGAACGCTTTGCAGATTCTTATTCTTGAGATATTCTTAGAATATAAAGTTAAGAATTAATTTGAATATTTGCAGTTCTGTTTTATCAGTGGTCTGACTCAGGCCTTTTTTTTTTTCAATTCCGCAGCAGATTCAATAAAGTTCATGAATCATGATCACAAAAGGGTCCCCAAAGAATTTCGTTTCTTTTCAGCCAACACTGTTCTTTTAACATCATAAATGAGTTCTTCCATGGTCAGGCATCAAGTTAGAACACAGGGCCAGCGATAAACTTTCAGTTGAATAATATCAGACTAACCAGTAACAACTGTGCAAAGCACAATTGAAGAAGCTTAAATAATGAGACATATTTGTCGTTTTTAATACGCTTTTATTAGTTTCACATGTGGATTTGTTTGTATGTATGTATGTATGTATGTATGTATGTATGTAACCTTGAATAAAAGATAAAATTCACGTTCTTTGCAAATATAATATTATATTTAATACAATTATTAATACTAAACTAGCTGCCAGGGCAGCTAGATTAGCTTCCTGCGGCATGTTGATGAATAATGTCCCCCCGCCACCCAACGTTTACCTCATTCTGATGTGATATTATTTGATATAATTCAATTTTCATAAAATTTTAAGATATACTACGTACGTGGCCCACTAATGCCCCAGCAGCTAGCTGCGTGGCCCGGCGTTGCACGTGCGCTTCGCCTCTGTAAAGTAGTAAAAAAATGTTTCAAAAAAATACTCGCCGCCAAGGCGGCAGGCGCTTCACGCTTTCACTTTTTTCCTGCATCAAAAAAATCATTCGAATTATTGAGATGCTTCGCGCCTTCAAAATGGTGAGGACAGTTACAGCAAGTTCTGCTCGCTCAAGGGAAAGAAGCAGACATAGATACTCAGTTTTTAATATAAGTAGATGGCTTTTCAACAAATGAATGTTTCAAAATATTACAAGTAGCTAGCGATAAAAATATTACTTACGTGACCCGCTAATGAGTTTCATGTTTGATTTAGTTAAGCCTTCATTCAAAATTCTCATTATCATTGTTATTACTGCTTCATAGCAACCACGTTTTGCAACAATGGATTTCATATTTAATCATTTATTAGGTTTAATCGCTTTAAATTTGACTACTTATTAATTGATATCTTCGTTAATTAAAATCGTATAATTATATAGATTGAAACTAATAAAGCCTGAAAAATTACCTATCTATCGGTTCCTGGTTCGACTTTCAGTTCATTGGCGTTCAGGAGAAAGAAGCGTGACCTAGGCAGGGATTCAAGTGAAGCAGACCATCGCAAATTACAATCGCTACTGGAAATGAATTACATTAGAACGTTTCTTGATAAAAACATCGTGACGTCAGCGTGACGTTTGCCTATGAAAAACGAGCTAGATTAAAACGTCACAGCCTACTTGGCGAATAAGAGGAGATCGCTGACTGCTTGTGAGCTCTTATTGGCTCCACCCGTAGTGACGTCATGACAAGTTAAGTTGATGATAATGTAATTCACTTCCAGTAGCGATTGCAATTCGAAGCGATTGCAATGGTGTTTCACTTGAATCCCTGCCATAGAAAGATAGTTAGAAAGAAAGATAGAAAGATACTCAGTTTTTAATGTAAGTAGATGCTGAACTATATTACATGTTGATGTATAATAAGTGCATGAATACTTAGTAGATATTCAATATTTCTTCTTAGTTTAACTCTAAAAGCGTATTTTTTAGGTTTTTTTTCTACAATTAAGTTGTTCCTTTTGAAATTCGGGGAAATAATTCAGCTATTCGTCAATATTACTTTATGCTAAATAGTAGTAAATTGGATATTAATTTCTCTTTTTATAGGGATGTGAAAGCGTTTTTCTTTGTTGAGAAGGTAACTTTAACCATTTTACTTGGCTCTTTTAAATTCATGACAAAGGCAAACAAAGAGAACCCCCCAACCATTCCACGAAAATCTGGAATTCGAGACACTGTAACCGTACCCTGGAACATTTTTCCTCTTCACTCCATTTGCCCCCACTGGGAGACGTAATTTACGGAGGGGAAAAATAACACGCCCTCCGCCGTCGAACAGCCTTATAGCATGAGAAATGGGCGGAAACTGTTCTGAAGATAACTGGGATGCCGGCCTTTCGCTTTTTTTTGTTTATTTCTTTTTGGGCTTCTGCGTCCAGCAGTAGGCTTTAGGGAGTGGTGCGCCCGCCACACACCACTCCTAAATCAGCTGTTAATATTTAAGCTAATTTTCGTTCCATGTCTTCTGACTCTTGGTCTTCGGAGTTGGGGCGTTGTTCGAATTTTAGTCCTTTGGAATTATTATTGTTGCATTCTTTTTTTTTGCTTGTGCGTCGAGAAATATGTTTAAGTTGTACAGAGACTTCGATCACAAATGTAGCATTTTTAGACTACAGAATGGCAAAAATGCAAACCCATTTCTAGTTCTGTACAAAGAACAAAGTTCTGTACAGGTAGTTTAGTAATCTGAACGAAAATGCAACAATTGAGAATGCGTGATTAATTATTCCTTAATTAAATGGATTAATTATTTATTAAACCATTTGTTGAGTTAAGGTTTTTTTCCACCATAATTTTTGTACCGAATTTATTTTTTAGAAACAAAATTGACATTGAATTTTTATTTCTTTTGCATTTCATTCGGCGTGAGTTTTAAATCAATGTTTTTAAAGCTTCAAATAATTTTATTCAGGACAAAACCGTTGTTCCGTGTTTTAGAGTTCGGGAGGAATAAATGTATAAAATAAACTAGCGAAATGCTTTTTTTGCATTGGGCGTCAAGGAACGTTTTGTTGAAGCTCTTGAATTTTTTTTATTCTTTCTTCATAGACTTGAATTCCGGAGGATTTTCACCTCTGATTTCTGCCCTCCTGGTATTCATAAATCTGATTCTGACAAACTCAGAGAAAGCTAGAGGGGGGGGGGGGAGAGGATGAGAGGGGAGTTCAAATATATAGTTGTTTATTCAACATACTTTGAGCGTTTCGCTGTTATTGACTATATTGTTGTCCTCATTGCTTGGTTGTCTTGTTATCGTAATTGCTGCATATAAATACATACGTTAATTATTTTTCCGCCTGTAAATTTATTCGCTCTTGTTCGTTAAATTATATTTCTCTTGCCGACTGTTCGGGCTACTACCCAGTAGGGCCCCCCAATGAGAACGACGCCTACGGCGAATAGCCTCAGAATCCATCGGATACTCAAGGAGTGAGGATGCTCTCCTCCACTGTGCCCTGCACTACTATGTAACAGCCCCTCGGCCCTGTTCTCACCTTAGAGAAAATTCCCTTGGAATAAATAAAGTTTCTTGTTGTTGTACAAAAGTTTACAGTCCACTCTCATTTGAGTCCTGAGCTTGACACCGACCTTATTCCTATTTTGGCGAACCAGCCCAGAGAAAATCCCGTAACTTGATTTATTAACAACGCAGAGGAATCTCTTGGAGATGGTTGTTAGGTTGGTATATTTAGAATAATTAGCGTCTGCTGATCGGCTGGGATTTTTAAAAGAAGAAAATGTTGATCATTCTTTTGCACAGCTTTTGGCAACTGCTCGGTTTGTTGAAATAAATATTCAGGGTCCGCGTTTCGCATTCGCCACCTCGCCAAATGCGACAAATCGAAAATTCGGCGAAAAAAAATTCTGGGTCATTCTATGAAAATGTCAACCTCAGCCGAAGAAAAAAAAATACCGAAGTGAAAAAAGTATCAAAAAATAAATGAATAATACATAAAAAAATCATACAACATAAGAAGTTAAAAAAAATTGAAAAAGTATTGTAATTATCACTGAGATTAGCCGTAATAAATAGTTTGTAGTGTGTCTATACTGCTTATTATCCGATGGTTACGTTAGTCACGTTACGTTAGTCACACTCCATCTTGAGTAAAAGTGACACTCAAGACTAAATGCTCACAACATGAGCATTCATTTTCAGGGTTGCAAAAATGTTACGTTAATCACGCTGCTATTTTGGTTGAAAAAATATCTGTCAGTAATTTTGTTTTAAATTCTTAGCAGAAATGATACATAGATACCATGTACATTGTAAATCAACCAGCATAACTAAAAAATATTTTTTTATCCTTTAAGTTACAAGTAAACACAGTTACAAAATCAGCTCTGAACGTTACGTTAGTCACTATGGAATGATTCTTCTGATTTGTTAAAAGCAGCGATTCCCAAACTTTTTGGCCACGGAATTCTTAGTGCTTCACATTTACTCGTAAGGACCCCATTCTTATTAATGACTACATGATAAAGTGTTGACGATCTGAAAGTCAAATGCTAATCATTCGCTATCATCATTACTTTCTTTTTATAGAAGAAATTTGGGGCGGAAATTTGAGCTAGAGTTCCGTGCTGCACTCTTTGGGGATCGCTAGGCTAAAGTTTTAACTCTAATGCAGCAGGTGAATAGAAACACAATTCTTTCACCGTAAAAAAACGAAAGAAAAGATACAGAGAGGACATATATACAGAGTTCATAGCGCAAGTCTAGGCAAAGTATTGGCGAACAGAAAATATTTCGAAATTTTCACTGGAAAAAATATATGAATTATTTTAGGTACACTTGGCTTATACTTGAAATTTGGCTTATTTACTGCTAAGAAGTTGAAATCCCTAACACGGGCCCTGAATATTTTAATATTGATAGTTTATTTCTTAAAAAATATCCATCTGTATTGATATCGGGGTTTAAAATTCAGATACATATTTTCATTCTCTGCATCCCAGAGTATACTAACTAAACAGATAAATTCGAACTTTGTTTTGTAGAGGTTCGAGTATTTTTGAAGGTTCTATTATGAAATATTAAATGCCTTGACAGGGCCTTTACTCCCGCTGTGTCAATCAGCTCTTCTGGAGAATTTCGAGGCCTGGAGCTTGTTAGAATGAGTCTTCGAACTTTTTTCATTTATATTCCTGTTATAGATGTTTAAAAAGTGCCGTTTGTCGATAAACTCCGATGGCTAGATTGCCAGGAATGGCCTTCGATCGCCTGCCACAGCTCTTATCACACAGCTTGGAAATATAAGAGAGGAAAAATATTGTGCATATCTGGAGTGCATTCATCCCGGAGCAACAAAAAAGCATCGGAACCGAAGGAAAAAAAAAAGGTCCTTGGATTTCTTGGCATGGCTGATTATGTGCGTTGGCTGCCTTCATCGGCAAAGAGGCTTATCGCTTGTGTTTGGGGCGCAACGCAGCTGTGGAGTCTTGCAGAACGTCAATATTTATGCTGTTCTTAATAACTGATTAATGGTTCGGAATGTGGCTTCGATTTGAACGAATCCCAACTTCATCTCGGGCGGTTTGGAAGGTACTGGGTACATCCGCATCGGAATGATTAGGAGACTGGCGATCCCCGAATGAGGGGGGGGGGGACTAACTGATGAACTTTAAGCTCTTTAAAAGTACTTCATGCTCAATTGTTTAGAGCATTCCAACCCGTGAGGCTTAATATTTTAAAAATTATTAGACAGGTCCGATTACTGAAATCAGGCATTTATATTAATAGCCTCTGTGTGGAATAATATATGTACCTCTGTTGGAACTCGATGTAGCAATTTTAAAAAGTATCAACTTGCATTTGAAACAACAACTTATTTTTATTATACCCAACAACACATTTATAGAATATTCACGTGAAGTTTTTTTTCCTTCCGTGAACTGTTTTGATTTCAAAAGAATTTAAAGATTCAAATGGGGGAAAATAAAAACTCTTAATTATTTTATTTTGAGCAAAGGTCTCCTTTTCCACTAGCCCTGTTTCTCAGATCCACCAGTTTGCCTTAATCAACGTTTATTTTTTTTTTAATTTTTTTGAAAAAATATAAGTAGAATTAGTGGCGCCGCCGCAAGAAAGCTGTTTATGTGGCGAGTGATAACTTATGTACACTTACATAGACACATATGTTGTTATTTCACAGGGGTTTAACCATTTATTCCTTCTTCATCGCTGCGCCACTCTTGCAGCATTAGCACATTTTGTCATATTTTATGCACTCTTGTGTATTACTTCGAGTTTTTTCCCCTTGACAACAATCTTTTTTTTGTCTAATAATTTTAATGCTTTTTATACATTTGACGGTCTTTGTGCTGTAGTGTCATCGTATTATTACGTCCTTCCAGCCTTTAGTGAGCAGTTGACTTATTCCGCTGTTTGGTCGTTCAAAAAAGGAAAAACACCACCTCGCTGCTTCTTATCTTTAGTTACGAATTGTCACGTTCAAAGCGACTCAGAAATATTGGTGTCATCGTCGTCCTCTGCACGAGGCATTTTCGAATCGAACATTTAAAGCTACTCACGATTTCCTTCAAGCCGTGATCGTCTCCTGGTGCAAAACATATTCCAAGGGCGTATTTCTCCGAAGCATATTTCCCGCTGCTGGAAAGCATATTTAGCTCCACCCGTATTTTTCTCTCCTAGCACCTTTTGATTAATTAGGAGTCGTGCGTGTGTCAAGGCGTTTCATCAGCAAATTCTTTTGCGTAAGGATGAAAATAAACTCGATTAGTTCTGACAAACGAGAAGTTTATGAGTGAAATCGAACGTGATTATTCAGACGAGAGCTTGCGTCAAGAAAAAGCCAATTTTAAAATATCGTTTTATTTTTTTTGTGATATAAAATTCTTCGTTAATCATTCCGTATAAAATTCCTTGTTCGCGTAGCAGCCATTCTTTAACCTCCTTAAAGCGAGTTCTCTCGTGTGATATTAATATTTTTTATTTCGCAGACGATTAATTTTTCCAGTTGAACATTTTAGCAGCTATACGCATGAGTTACATTTCCGTAATCCGAATGTTAAATGCGCTTCGTGAAATTAATCGAATATGTGAGAAATGCGTTTTTAATGTTCGATTTGTCGCCATTGAGGTTCAGAATTCATGCGATAATCGCCTTACAATTTTATTGCTTTGTTTAATTACGCCAGATGATAGTTCCGGTTTGAAAGACATATAGATCTTTGAAAAAATAAGACATTAATTGTGAGAGAAAAAAAAGTTGAGCGCTGAAGAAATCAGGTTGCTTGTAAGTTGATGGGAGAAAAAATTATTCTGGTTTCTTAAGTTCTTGATGACGCTGGTTAAACCCTATTCAAACCCTATTAATTGTCGAGTCATATGTCTGGCTTTCATAATTAAATTGTGCAGTAAGCCATTTGTGATTTGAAAATATTTATCGTATCGATTTTATTCATTGTTCTTGATTTGTTCAGCAACCGTTGTGCATTTCGAAATTTCGGCGATATTCTGTTTCGAATTCGATCTAAAAGTGTAGAATTGAAATTTGGACAATAATTTAAAAGTTGCGGCAGATTTCTTTTATTTTATAATAGATTGTTGCGCTCAGGAATCTTGTTTGAATTTGAAATAACATTTAGGAAAGAAATCTTATCTGTAGAATTCTGGAAATAAATAGATTTCTGTTTTGAATTAGAATGGATGAGCGTTTCTCCTCCAGTTCCCTTCATTTTGCTGACGTTGAAGTATAAGTTATTCGAAAGATATGTGCATCGGTTTAAAAATGCAATTCCTTATTATTCTGGACTGCAAATTATTTGTTTCTTTTCTTTCTTATTTTTTTATCTTGTATTTCTCTATTGTAATTTTGAAATGCCAAATTTCTACGTGTTTTTTTGTGTCAAGTTTTGTACTCCACGTGATACGTACTCTTCCCTCGTATAAGCAGCCCTCGTTCAGCTAAGGTGCAGATGAACAACCAGAATAAAGTTGAATTAAAGTACGAAAATTTTTTTTGGAAAATGATTTTTGATGAATTAAAATGTCAATAAATAGTTATATTTTAGTAGAGATAAAACATTAAATATACTAAATATTTAAAAATATATTGATTGAATTTATTTTTCTTAACAGAAAAAGATGTGTAACTTTTACTGTTAAACAAAGTCTTTGTTTCCTAACTGCCATTAGCTTTTCAAGTTCAAAGTACCAAAAATTATTTAAATTGTTTAAATCACCAATCACCGTTTAATTGCTGATTTTGAGTGGGATGTGTTTTTTGTTCTGCATTTAAAAAACAAAAATAGTATGGGGGGGGGGGTGTAAATACAGATGAAAAAAACAGCTATTTTTATTTCCATTGTTAATATTGTTTTATGTTTTTACGGATACTATGCAAAAAAATCTAGAAAATTTTAAACATTGAATTTTTTTCTTGCTCTTAATTTTCTTTCTTAATTCTTACTGTCTACACAATTGGATAGTTTAAAGCAAACATCTACTTTTCCCCTGTTTTCTAAAAATCATTGAAGACCAGCAGTTTTGAGATTAATTAAAGGCGTTGTTAAAAATGTTGAAAGTGCGGTAGAAATGGGGAAATTTTGTCTTCCCTTTTCAGTGTAATGGGGCTTTTTATTCTTTTGGGGTTCAATTAGTGCAACCATTTAAACGTTTTTTTTTTCTTTAATTTCTTGCAAATTACCAAATTTGATAAGATGTTTATTTGCTTCACAGGTGCGTACTTTTACATACTTAAAATGTCTTTACGCTTTCTCGGGAAGAAAGAAAGAAAGAAAAAAAAAGATTTAAAATTTTCATGTGGCATTCTCAAAATTATCTGGTTTTATTGTTTAAAGAGTATTAGCATCGTTGGACAGCGAAATGATTTTGTTTTTCTTTTTGGACAAGGTTTGAGCTTGTTCTATACAAAAATTACTATTTGAAATTAAGCAAATTTTGCCTTTTGTATGTGTTTGATGTTAGGATGTTAATAGAATAAAGAACATTTAATTTTTTTTATTGGCGTGACGAAGCAATTAATATATATAACCTAATAATGAATGTGCTGCAATAAATACAATGAATATGTACTTTACTCGTTTGAGTAGGAAATTGAAAAAAATAAATAAATTATGATATATTATTATTATGATAAAGATCGTAAAAGCATATATTCTAATGATTTAAAACTTTAGTTTCCGATTTCTCAGTGAAACTTAGATTTAACAGTGAATGTACAAAAGATGTATATTTGTGCATTTTGTGTTGCATCTTATGCGGTCATTTGGTCATAAATACTTCGATTTATTTACCTATCAGTGGGGAATTTACAAGTTTGGAGGCTCTTTTGTGTGGAATGGATAAATTCAAAACGTTTCACGTGCATTTTTGAATTCCTTTTGGGGCCTCTTGTAGTTGCAACATGGTAAATCCACCACTGTTATCTATAAGGTTTACCATTTTTCAGCAAAACTAAAATTTTAAAATAAATAAATAAATATAATAAAAATGCATTTGCACATGTTTTTTTTTTTTTTTAAACTTTTAATTTGTTTAGTACGTCTAAAATTGATCGTTAGTCTTGTCGAGCAGGGGTGCCCACAGGGGGGGGGGGGGGGGATTATGGCGCAAGTTGCGCCATCAAAATTTTTTGGGGGGGGATTTTTTTAATCAAATTTATTTATTTATTTGAATTATTTACTGATTGTTTTAATTTAAATGATTCATTAATTAAGTTTTTTAATTTAAATTATTTCTTTATTATTATTTATTTATTTATTTATTTATTTTGTATATGTTGTATGTGCTTGAAATGTCTGGAAGGGGAAAAAAGTGATTACATCCTGCGCATAATTAGTACTTTTAAAAAATTAATACATAAAAAAATAATTGTTATAATTTAAAAAGATAAATAAATAATATTTAAAAAAATAAACAAAATAAAAAAAGTGGGTAAAAATAAAAAAGAGGGTTGTGAAAAATTTTGGGGGGAAATTTGCGTCATTGGGCTTGGGGGGGATTGGCACCCCTGTTGTCGAGTGATTGCGAATTAGAACTCTCTTTGTATTTTGAATGGCACCACAGTTGCTTCACCGCGCTGGCAATAATATTAAATAATTTACAAGCTGTAGTATGAGCAAAGCTGTTTCTCAATTGGATTATTTTTATTTGGCAATAAAAATGATGGATGTATGTGTTTTTTGATCAATGACGAATTGCTATATGTTTTTTTTTATTAACCTCAAACGTCGTGTAGTCCCTCTTTCAGATGGACAGTCTGACAACGTTTCGCGTCCCGGTACTCCATTACCCGGGAAATGTTCCCTGGTCTCTGTATGGGTTCATGCAGCACGTGTGACGGAGTCTGCGACACCATGCAGGACATGGTGACGAAGGATCACTCACACACACTATCGCAATTCGTCATTGCGAAACACATAATTTGAATTCAAATTGTAATAATAATTATTTTGTTTACTTATTTATTCATTTATTTATATATATATATTTTTTTGAGTTAGTTAGTAGTTTTGATTTTTAACCCTAGCAGCATAATTTCATCGTCCGATGATTAGCCATCCATCGAAACCCGATGAAATTCTCATCGGCCGATGATCGGATTCGATGAGTTCTCATCGGGAATGGCTCCAATATGTCTCATCGGCCAAACAGAATCCGAGCAGCAAAATCCGATGAGTTTTGCTCGAAATACGTTGAGAGTTGGAGCAATTGACGAGCAGTGCAGTCCCGTGCCGATGAATTTGGGATCCATTTTGGATGCTTAGCTTATTTTCATCGGGGAAAGTTGATCGGAAGGATATTGCTTTCGAATGAAAGGTAGCTCGTCGAAAACCGTGCTCGGATACTGATCGGAACGATGTCATCGTGCATTACGGGATCAGTTTACGAGAAGTTCGATGATCGGCCGAGCAAAATCCGATGAGTTGATGCTACTTGGGAATATTCTTGGCAGTATTTAAATTTTATAATTTAGAATGGTCTTTGCTTAAACTGAATAAATTCACTATTGTACAGTGTTTCAAACAGGTAAACACGTAGATAAATAAAATAAAACGCATAAAAACTTGCAATCTATTTAAAACCCTATTAGTACTATACAGAGGCGGATCCAGAAATTCCTGTAAGGGGGGTCAAGTTTTAAGTGCGTTAGTGTTATCCTTGTCAGTTAAGTGGAAGGAAAACGAAGCATGTAAAATTTAAACCTTCTTTAAAATATCATACGATATTTCACAGCAAATAATATTTTTATAATATTATGTTGAATTAACCATTTATTTATTTTATTAAACATTTACTCTCATAAAAAAAATATAAATTTGCAATTTATATAAATTATCTAGATGTAACCAATATTGGAATCATAAAATTCTGGAAAATAAAATTCTCATATTCAATTTTTAACTAATTTTTAACATTTTTAGTACATAAGGCGTGGATAAAATTTTCGTTTAAATGAGAGCAAGATTGAAAATATGGTTGTGAAACTGATAAATGTGTTTCTCATCATAGGGGGTTAGCTGACCCTTTGACCACCCCCCGAATCCGCCCTTGGTACTCTTCAGTCGTTTTTGAGAGCAAACAAATTCTCCAGTTTCTCAAATTTAAGAAGCCTATTTGGAAAAAGAATCCCAAGCTTCCCCCCCCCCCCCTTTGCACCGCTCCGCCCCTCGCCGCGGCATTGTTCCGAAATATCAGAACCACCCGAGCTTCATTGAACACAATTTGTTGACGTTCATTCTGTCGTCATAGTGATTCAGTTCTTCTTCGCTGGGTTCGTCTCCCGTAGCTATCGTATCGACTCGAAGATATCCATCCAATAATATTCGGTTCCGTTTGAACCGGAACTGTTAACCGCTTTTCCAGGTCGAATTCCCGATTTTGCGGGAATCGATAGAATTGTGTGTAGTCCCCTTTTGTGCCGAAGTTTTGAGGTATTGAAATTAATAAAACGGATTGTGTGGAATCTATTTGTTTTCGATGATGCGGTTAGAAATTAGAACGTCGCTGGAGGTCGGAATATTTGATGGGTTTGGATATTAAGTGGCGTTTTATGCTTGGGGCTTTGACGGGAATGTCTTCCGTTTTTAGTTTTGAGAGAGTTGGAGCTTGTTTTGATGATGTTTGTTTTAAAATTTGTTTGTTCCTTACTTTTTCGGGGGAGGGGAGGGGGGGTAGATGGCGATGATGTACTAAAAATATAAAAATAACCGAAAATATTATCTCAATAGGAAAACATAAATAGATGCATGCAAACAAGAACAAAGGAGCTAAGTCATTAGGGGGGGGGGGATAAAATTGATGAACATATGCTTTTGTAATGTTCGTTTATTAATATAGTTTCCTATGGAACTGTGACTTGTTCAATGAATAAAACATTGTTGTGTGTGTGTGGGGGGGGGGGTATACTCTTTTTAGTGGTGCACGAACCAAAAATTAAATGCGAAAAAAATGTATCAAAAATGAAGAAGTAGCCATCAAATAATGTTTTAATTTATTTATATTCGCTGCAAAAATAAATTTTTGTAATTTTGTGTTTAGGTTCGTTTAAAAGGCGGCAAATTTTGCAAAGGATGCGTTTTCGCTTCTCTGGGTTTCGTGCCCTAGAAATAACCTCAGCAAATTTCTGTTGTGTGACAGGTTTATAAACGGAGAGGCTGTCACAAGTAACATTGTGGAGCAATTTTTGATTTCGAGTCTGAAGCAGTCTCAAGAGCTTTAAAAAGGATTTGAAGAACTCAGGGACGTTTCGAAGGGGAAGGTTGGGACGTTCCCAGAACGTTTGATTTTAAGCCATCAGAAAATTCTGCCTGCTCTAGGGTTCATTCACAACGCACGCTAATTTTTACTGTGGTATAAAATATACGAATTTAAACGGAGAGAATCTGTATAAACTTCATGAGGGGTGCACATCCCCATCAAAAGCGATGGTGGTTAGTGCACTCACCAAATGCTGCAAAGTTTCTCCAGAAACACGAACCTCCGTCCAAAAATTCGAAAAGAAAAAAACTTCCTCTAAAAATTTGCTCTCTCCAGGTGGACGTCCCTGATTTACCTACATTTTAAGTATTTTGATTTTTTTTTTAATTCTAAGCTTAAATGTTTCTATTCTTATATGAGCATAATCAAACTATTTTTTAAGATTATATTTTAGATCAAAACTAACAAATGTACTTCAAAATATTAAGCAGCACAACTAATCCGAGGAATATACTTTAAACTTAATTTAATTTTAATTCAGTGTCTGATTGCTGCTAATTATCGCATACTTGTCTTAGCTGTGTAGTTTTCATTAAACCCATTCTAAAATAATGGAATCTCCCTCCCTTTGCAGATTTCCCCTCCCCCTAATTTCTAGTTTCCTTCCTTATTGAATTTTATTCCTCTCTGTTTATATAATTTGGGAAGTCACAGCAACCTCTTCCTCTGGTGACCTCCCGTTGGGGCTCCCTGTGTGTGTGTGTGTGTGTGGGAGGAAGGTGGGGTGGTCCTTCTCTCAAATGCTGCACAGATGTGCCCCCATTACCACACTGCTCAAATGAATAGGAAGCCACGGACACGGTGTAAGTGGCGAGATGCTTGTTCGTGCAGGGTTTTCGTTTCCTGCCGTATATTTGCCCCGAGTGCTTTGTCACCCGCTTGATTGAGTGGGGCCCACAGACCTCGATTGACTATAACCAATTGCTTGGGATCCAGCGGAGTCGATGAGTGTATTTCCGGATTTGGGATTCGAAGTGTTCTTCTATGTGGGTGATCTGCGATCAACTTTTTGTTCTTTTGGTAGGCGTTCGTTGCTTTTCAGGAAAAATTTTCCGAAATTTTCCATAATTCATAAAATTTTGCGTAAACTGTTCTTAAAATTCGTTTATTTACTGTAAAAGCAGTGCAGGGAGGATGGGGGGGGGGGGTAAATAAGTGCAGGCCTCGGAATTACTTTTTAAATTTTCTCCCTTTTCTAGCTGTTTTCAATTATCTTGCGGTTTTCTTCGCTGTTTTCTATTTCAACTATTATTTTTTTCAGTTTTCCCCCCTTCTATTGCGTTTACACGGCATGCGCATGCGTAATCGATTGTCTTTAAAGCGTTTAGCAGTGATCTTTAAAATACACGTCAAAATATTTTTTGATAAATTTCCATTTCCATTATGATAGTGGATTCATGATCATGCCCTGACATTTGAATTTTAATTTAGAAGTTTTTCTTATAAATACTATCTTTCACGCAAATGAATTTTTTTTTTGAAATTTTCAAGCGTGGTTCTGAAAATTTCATTAGCTTCCTCTAACACCCCTCGGACTCTATTCACTTGCAGTGATAAATAGAAAGTGCAACAACTTTTCCTGTTTGCGTTTATCAGTGCTTTGGTTATTTCTGCTAATTTTGTCCTTTGAAATATTAATTTTCATTCAAAACATGTTTTTAGTTTCGAAATTAAGTTGGTTCCAAACGAGAACCGTTTTTAAAAAATTCCACCGAAAACTGCTTTGTAAGTGAAAAATGATCAAAAGTGTATTGAGCTAAAATATGAAAAAGTGAAAAATCAGCTGAATAATAGCTGAAATCATTCAAAAAGTGCTGCAAATAACTCAAGGCTGGAGTGAGGCTGCTGGAACTGACAACGCTTAACAAGAAAGTCGTTAGTGAATAGTTTGGTGTTCGTCAACTCACGACTTTTCTGTGTGTTGAGCGCTTTTAGCAGCGATGAAGTTGCTCCAGCCTTGAAAGAGTTATTTGCAGCTCTGTCTTAACGATTTGAGCTTTAATAAGCTGATTTTTCACTTCATTCACATTGCCGGCGGAATCATACACAGGGGTGCACGGTGAACTCGAAAAAAAAAAAAAAAACCTGAAAAAAGAAGCAGAAAAATTATTTCTCTGCTCCTGCCTTTCGTCCAGGGCTGCGGAGTCGGAGGAAAAATGGTCGACTCCGACTCCGGGATTTTAAAACTTCCGACTCTGACTCCCGACTCCTGCTTTTTTTATTATTATTTTTTTTTACCCAAATGTGAAGAGGGAAAAACCCTAAACAAAGGTTGAAATATTAAGTCCATTTTTAAAAGTTTCATTTTTATTCATGGTCGTAGCCAGGACTCACTTTAGGGGGGGGGGGGTAGCAAGCTGGGGTATCCCAGTTGGAGGTCATGGAAGGTCATTGTGACCTCTCAAAAAGTTCAATTTTCTCAAGAATTCTCGCAGGTAATTTCATCACATTTACCTCAATTCTCGGAGGTCACTGTGACCTCCCAAAAAGTCCATTTTCTCCAGAGCAAAAGACAAGTGCCGCTCTTGTCATTTGACTCCGTACAAAACTAATCCTTTTCTTGTTAAATGGCCAGACTTTATTTTAACACATTGCATTTTTGCTGCAAATATTTTTTATTCACTTGCATAAGCCCAAACATAGCAATTCGTTTCACAAAGCAGACCCGCCATTTTGAAGCCCTTTTTAATGATCCTAGATGCTTAGGATTTGGATATTGGACGCTGAAAATTTGTATCTGTTAGTTTCAAAGATATGTTTTCACCTCCATAAAATTTCATCCAAATCGGAGGTGGTCGGAGTCGGAGTCGACATGTTTTTCAGCGACTCCGACTCCTTTGGTCCAAAATCAGTCCGACTCCGACTCCGACTCCGCAGCCCTGCTTTTCGTCGACCCTGGTCACCTGACAATGAAGAAAGTGGTGGGTCATCGATGAGTGTTTCTGCATGGTTCCAAAAAGAGAATATTCTCCCTTCTCCTGTACTTTCCCCAGAGGTGTGAACCAATATTCCTACTGCCACTATTGTTTTTAACATTCGACCGTATACATCAATGCAATGAACACTTGTTCCCGCAGAAAGGGGCATTGATTGTGCTCGGGGAGAGGACAACTCCGATGGAAGCCAGACTGACAGAAATAATCGTTATCTTTCCATTTTTCCGCCTAATGGCGGGCGCAGGAGAAGCCAGGAAGATGAACCCAATTACAAGGTTTCGAAGTCATTAAGAAGCCATCTCCGACTTAAAAGTTCCACGGGGCCGGGGCTACCAAAATCTTAATGAATTTCCTGCGCAGCGAGCAGCCACTGCCTTTAACGACTCTTGTGGGGAGGTTCGTGATTAGCATGGTGCCGAATCTCCATAAAGGTTGGGAATTCTTTCTGTGGGGATCCTACCGCCCTCCCCCCTCCTGCTCTTGTGGAACATCTAATGAGCTGGCTCACGGTTTTCATTCCTAAGAACACGCCGAATGTTCGTTTGGAAACATTAGAACCTTGAAAAAGCACAATCGCCCCTCGTGAATGGGGCTTTGAGGATTGTTCTGTTGGCTCTCCTTTTTTCGCCTTAATCATGCGAGCGGCGAGATGACGACTGTTTTTGGTCTCTTTCTATTGGTTCTGATAACGATGGCGATAATTTTTCTCATTTTGTTTGCGTTTAATTCGCCTTCTGAACGAATGTGGTGTTTTTCCGAAACAACGCATATAAGCTGACGAACGATTACAGATTATTTTCGAGAGAGTCATTCTAGGTCGCTGTGCGCATGTAGACTTGCACTATTCTTGTTTCGGGTCAGGCAGTGAGTAATCTTTATTAATGCCATTTCAAATTCTCTTTCCGGGTGATGTTGGCCGCGGGGCGTGGGGGGGGGGGGGGCTTAATACTTTAATGAATTTTCATAGAGGCAGTGATGTAATTGGAAAAAAATATTTGGGTTATTTCTCCTTGTTGCTGGGTTGATGTCAGAATAGACTGATTTTTGTTAAGGCCGAAAAAAGTTAGTTTAGATTACTTAGCCAGTTTAAAATTTAATAAGTAGACTTTCCTTCATTTATTTTTTCATTACGAACCAAATATTTCTGAAAACAGCTTTTCCCTTCCATGAGGGCACTTTCCCCTTTAGACAACTAAACATCGGCCTGACCTGCACAAGGCTAATCTACGAAATTGTTGACTTGGAGTTATTTCGTATTTTTTTTTTTTTTTCTTTTTCAGGAACAATTACAATAGCTAAATCTAACGTTCACTGATTCCGTGACTAAACTACTAAACCTGTGTGCATTGCTTAATTTCTTTGTAAAAAGTCGATACGTGACAATCCGTATTTTTATTTTATTTTTTGGAATTTCATGAGTTGTGAAATAGTTGCGAATTAATTGTTACTTTTTTGCGAAATAAGTTTTGATAAAAAAATTATTTTTTTGGAAAGTGAGGACGTAATGGGAGGTGTGGTGCTTCGATCGGTTTGGTTGGTAAGAGTTTCTGGCATTATTTTAATCGTACATACAAACGCGAGGCATCCACCTCTATATTTAGTTTTAAAAATGATTTTTGTTTAAATGTTTTTTTTTTGCTTCATGTATGCTTCACTCTTTTTCTTATTACAGTAGGGGCTACTGTTATGTCTCTCATTCGGATAAATCGCACTTTTCCTTTGTCCCCCGATTTTTTTTTAAACAATGTTTTTAAAAAATGCTTCTTTTCATTTGACAGCGCAGGAAAAAAATATGAATATTTCTCAGAGAAAATATTTTCTTTTTTAAATCAAGGAACAGAACTGGCATATTTTCCATGCATTTAATTCGTTGTAGTTTAACAGTGCCTTACAATTCGTGTTCTACCATAAAACAGAAAAAATATTTTGTTTGTTTATTTTTTTTTGTTCATTTTGAAAGAAAAATTGTTGAATGATTTTTCTTTTTATTTTTATGAAGGAAACCGTCCAAACTGGGATAAAGTACTCTTTTTGTCTGTGCGCATGTCCATTAATTTATTAACTAATTGAATCGTCAATTTTCAAAAAAACTTTCTTTCTACTTTTTTTTTACCCCAAATCACCTGTGCAAATAATGAAAAACTTAGGTAGGGGAGGGGGGGGATGTCATGCTGCTGTGCTTTTGCTCAAGTTTCTCACAACCAGTTCGTTCTATCAGAAACATCATCGAACTAAGCACGCAAGAGAGTACTAACCCCCCATTAGTACTAACACACACACACAAAAAAAAGTAACTCCAATACGAAGGAAATCGCTTCTCAGCCCCAATCAGGAGCTTTTTTCTTACATAAATCTGTCAAAAGTCGGAGGCACCCGGCGTTTCACTTTTAGCCGTAATTCGTTCGACTAACTTTAACTGGGTTACAGGTTCCGCAAGTGTGAAAAATAAAGCTCCATTTCGCCTGGGCCCCAAATTGGAAAAATACGCAGCCGATTTTCTAGAAAAGCAGGTGTTACGCCGATACGTAATGGTTTTCGAAGTCATCGGAGCTTAGCGCTCTTTTTGCAGTGTGTAGAGAGGGAGGGGGGGGGGGGGGGGTTGGTGAAAGTGTGATTTTCTTCTTTATCATTACACGGGCAGGGTATACGTCTGTGCAGAAGTGTCAAATGGTAAGCGATTTGAGATCTGGTGGATGCTCAGCGTAATTTTTATTTGTGTAAGACACCTGTCTTGTTTTTGGGATTTGTGTTCGAAGTTTGTTTTTGGACGAAATGCAGCAAACTTGAGTTCTATTTTTGCTTCTTGTCAATAATAGGAGGTTGAAACGCAACGGGGGCATAAGAAAGTGGAGAACTAAAGGGTAAACAACCTTTCCCTCCCCAAGCTCAAAGGGCGCAAATCCCCCACCCCCCAAAAAAAAAAATCACAACCCTCTTGTGCTGTTATTTTTAGTTTTTATCCTCTTTTTTTAACATTATTTATTTATTTTTTTAAATTATAATTATCATTTTTTTAAATAAATTATTAATTTTTTTAAAAGTTCGAATTATGCGCAGAATAGAATCGCTTTTTTCCCTTTCTGACGTTTTAAGCACACATACACACACGCACACAAAAAAAAAAAAAAAAAAAAAAAAAAAAAAAAAAAAAAAATGAAGAAATAAACGAAATAAAAAATTTTAAATTATTTAAATAAATAAATGAATTAGTTTAACAAAAATTCCCCAAAAATTTTGATGGCGCAACTTGCGTCATAATCCCCCCCGCCCCTGTGGGCACCCCTGCTCTTCGAGAAGTTGCGTGAGATTTCGTTCACAAGCGTGCTTGGGAACGAAACTTTAAGGGTTCTGCGTTCGGCTGACCACCTCACCAGAACATTTGCCTTGCAACTCAGAGCCCTCGGTCGCGAAAACTGAGATGGGCACAGAAGACCTTGGGCCACATGGGTTGTTGCGCCGCCCAGTTTAGTTTTTAACTAGCAAATTCCAAACAACTTCGTCCTTGTCGCGTCTCCCTTGTATCTGTCCCTGCTTTCCATTATGATATTTTTCACCAAAAAAAAAAAAATAATAATAATAATAAATAAAAATTAAAATTGCGTTATAAACTTGATGAATAACCCGTTGAGGCTCTTGAGGATCATGAACCATCTTTCAGCCATAAAACACAAACCAAAACTTGTGACGGCTTAGAAACAATCATACAGCGACATTTACCACAAGTCAAGTTGTTAATAAAAGCGGAGTGGTGAAATGGGGGAGGGGGGGGGGGGATGTTGGGTGGATTGAGATAAAGCGATCAATGGGTGCTCACGGTCTTTGAGCAACAAATGAAAAATGAATAGAAGCACCACTAAGCAATTATAATTTTTATAACAGGTTGTAAGGCCTGAGTCCTTACGTCTTTTTTTTTTTTTTTTTTTTTTTTTTTTTTTTTTTTTTTTTTTTAATACATAGTGAAACCTGTCTACGTCGACCACTGTTCCGATGCAGCACTAGTAATTAACGTACGCAGGCGTCAACGTAAAGAAGTTGATATGTGGAAACCTCATAATGCAAGTGAACCAAGTCCACAAAAAAATTCTTAGTGCCCCTGAGGTTTTGAAGTTAAACTTGATAACAAATTTACCTTTTATCGTTTTTGTAATCTATATGATAAAAATGGATGTATGTGTATATATTTGTTTGTTAGTATGTTTGTTCCTTATACAAATCCACAGTTTTCGTCGGATTTTCATCAAACTTGACACCGAGGTTCCTTGATGCACTAGAATTCACACAGGCGGGGTTTTGCAATTAAAAAAAAAAAAAAAAAAAAAATCCAACAAGCTCAACATTCAAACTTTTTGTCCCAAAATGGCCATTTTCTTTCAATTTTGATTACATAGAGTAATAGAGATAAGCCTTTAAGCACACATTTAAATAGGACTATTTTCCAACAAAGATGACGATTAACAATGAATTATCAATTGAAGGCTCACCTATTTCATTTTAGCATGAAATAAGTTAAAAACAATTATAATTAGCTATGTTGTATTAATAAGCACCCGGGCAAAGCTGGGTAATAAGCTAGTTATAAATTTTTCAGATATTATCTGAACTAGGACTTAGTTCGCGATTGCACTGAAATTTTACATAGGTAGTTAGTTCACTCTTGTCACTTGTACTCATTCTACCTTATGGTACTGCTTCCCTATACGGTAATTACTCATTCAACTGCAACAGAATCCGATCGAATCGAATACGATTAATTGTATCTACCAATCGCACAGCCAGAAATTTAATTTGCCCCACCCAGAAGAACATTTCTCGTTACGCTACCGATAGATACAATTCGAAGGAATCGAACAAAATCAAGTTGGGCGAGCCCCTAATTCTCTGCTCCTGGCAAACGTGGTCAACTTGCAAGGATGATCATTTTTCAACAACACAGGTTTTGTTGTACTAGGATTGGGAATTTTGTGGCACTGTTACTGAAGCGATATCCTGAAGTATTGGTGTTATGCGTACTATAGCAACTGTACGAGCTGATATAATATGTGCTCTTATATGATTAAGAAATGATTTTCTTGTTGGGTTTGATCGATTTCGCTGATAAAATCGATCTACCATTGTAATCATTTCAAAAAATATGTTCAAGTTTGTCAACTTAAAATTCTCAGCCGAAGTTCCCTTTCGACATTTATCTGATGTGAATTCCTGTTTTTTCCCGAAAAATTCAACTCATACGTCTCGTAATATCTAATCTCACTTTTCTCTCTTCTTCTCTAAAGAAAGTCCATTTTCTTTACTCGAAGTACTTCTGGGGAGATAAGTTTGCTTTCGATGTCCCGGAGGAACCATCTTTGATAAGAAAAATCGTCAACTTTTTTTTTTTTTTTACGTCCCAAGAAAAATATCTCGGGACATTAAAACACAGACCTTCAATCATATTTCTTTTATGTGCGCAATTTCTGCAGACGTGTTTTCCAGTATCTTCTTTGTTGTGTTTGAGTGCTGTTGAAATACGTGCTCCTACGCAAATTCATTATCTGCGATTTATTTTTAATTATATCAAAGTTTTTTTGTCTACTCACCGGGCCATCGACTCCTCTATAATTTAATGCAGGGTCGTGTCCATTCAATTATTCAATCTCCTGCTATTTGGTGCAGCTTCCACACTGCAAAAAATGACTGTTGTTTTTACAGCATAATACAGCTAATTTAAGAGTAATAAACTATAAAAATTGCTAATTTTACAGTACTAAACTGTAAAATTTCTACTTTTACACGACTAAACTGTAAAATTGCTAATTTTACAGTACTAAACTGCAAATTTGCTAATTTTGCAGTAATAAACAGTAAAATTGCTACTTTTACATTTTATTACCGTGCATTTTACAGTTTTAAACTGGAACCTCTGCCGCCAGTAATATACTGTTGTTTTTACAGTATAATACAGCTATATTTTACGGCAATAAACTGTAAAATTGCTAAATTTACAGTAAAAAAACTTTAACATTGCTAGTTTTACAGTTTATTACTGTGCATTTTACAGTTTTAAATTGGAACCTCGGCTGCCAGTATTATAGGTACTGTAAAAACAACAGTTCATTTTTTGCAGTGCAGTTTCAAAACACGTTTGAAGCATAAAATACTAAAAGGAAATTTCATAGAAGTTTTTTTAGGTTACACGGGACTTTTTTGTGACCACAAAACGCTCGTATTCCAGGAGTGCGGACGGGGTGTGGGGTGGAGCAGGGGCGAATTAAGAAATGTTTCCAGGGAGGGGGCGACTGATTTTATTATTTTCTCTTTACTATGAATCTTGATTTACAAATGTGACCTCACATTATATCGAACTTCAATTTCTAAACTTTTCTGGAGAAGAGCACTAAACCTCCCTTTCACGAACATCAAAGATTGTCAAAAAGGCTTTTTTTTTTTTTTTAATTTTAATGCTGAAAATTTACCGGTAGTGAGTCCCTCAACTGAGGGGCGATTTCCCTTATCACCCCTCCCTTGTATCCGTCCCTGGGGCGGAGGGAATCTCTTACATTGCGTCTTTAATTTTTTGAGTGCACTGCAAAAAAAAAAAAAAGCTGTTGTTTTTGCAGGCAGCTGAAATTCCAGTTTATAACTGTAAAAGCACAGTAAAAACCTGTAAAACTAGTATTTTACAGTTTATCACTGTAAAATTAGCAATTTTACAGTTTATTACAATAAAATTAGCAATATTATCATGAAATTAGCTGCATTATACTGTAAAAACAACAGTATAATACTGTCAGCAAAGATTCCAGTTTAAAACTGTAAAATGCACATTAATAAACTGAAACTAGCAATTTTGCAGTCTACTACTGTAAAATTAGCATTTTTGCAGTTAATTACTGCAAAATTAGCTGTATTATACTGTAAAAACGTCTATTTTTTACAATGTGAATGACTAATTGTATCTTGAATTTTTTTCTTTCTCGACTGTATGTTCTTCCTTGTCAATACTAAGTAGCCGTAGCTATCTGCTGGTTATATTTATTCATTCTCATAAATAATTCGTTGAGTAAAAAAAAACCCTTGAACTTCTAGCCGTCCGGTAAGCTCCCTCCCGCCAGACGCGCCTAACTATCTGTTTATAACTGCTTTCGATCTCTAATTGGATGTTAACTAATCTCAAACTTGAATTGCTTGTGGGCCGAACGCGTGATCTGAAAACCACCGATGTTTTGCATGTTTGTGTCGCTTTTTAATACGATTTTATTAGTTTTACATGGTGGGTTTGTTTGTTTGTCAGTGTGTATGTTTGTCTGAATAAAAGACAAGAATTCACGTTCTTTGCAAACGTTCAAGTAATAATACAGTGGACACTCGATGTAACGACCATCTCCGTCTTATAGAAAAAGGTCTTTATAACGAGTGGTCGCTATAAGAGGTAGAAAATAGAGTATATTGGGATAAAGTTGGGGGGTTTTCTCACTGGTCGTTTTATTAGGATGGTCTTTATAACGAGTGGTCGTAAAAACGAGCGTCGACTCTATATTTAATGCTATTATTAATACTAAAGGCTTAACTATATTAGATGTTGATGTTGTTTGTAACTCTGAATGAAAGATAAAATTCACGTTCTTTGCAAACATAAAAGTAATATGTTTAATGCTATTATTAACACTAAAGGCTAAACTATGTTTCATTTTGATGTATTATAAGTGCATGTTAGTTTGATTAACACTAAAAGCGTATTTTTAGTTGTTTTTAAACTATAATTTAATTATTATTGTTACCAGAACCAGAAAATTTACCAAATCGACTGTTTACAACATATTCCCGACATGTAGCACCTGCATAGACATTACAGTTGCTAAATAATTAGTAAATGTTCACAATAATACTGTTACTGATAATACGTACATCGTACACATCATATTAATATTAGTTGGTTTAAACAATTTGTACAGTATGTGGTATTTTTGTTTTATCGTCTGTAGATTACAAACCTTGTAGTATGAGTACCGCTTTGAAATTATTTAGTTTTATTTTGCAGCAGAGACATTTTTCTTGATTTTATAAAGCTTGATTTTAACCGCTGTTATGTGCACAATATTCTCTTTCGAACTGTCATTTTGGTTCTTTATTTTTAATTTTTATTTTAATTTTATTTTCCATGAGAGGGGGAAGTGTAACAAACGCTATAAAACGTTTGTTTAAATTTCTCAATATGGTTTTCACTAGTTTTGTAACTTTTTTTTTTCGATTTTCTTTTCTTATTTTATCAGTGCATACATTAAACATTTTTTATTACTGTATCTAAATTATCTTGTGCTTATTTTGAAACGGAAATATATTTTGCTTTGCGTGGCAGATTTTGTCGAAATAATTTTTTCCCGATCTATCTTTTCACTTCAATAACCAATTTAAATGGTTATTTTTAGAAAATATTTAAAAGAAACTTAGAAAACGCATTGATAACAACGTCACTGGAGAACAAGATGTATGTGTGTGCCACCCCCCCTTAAAAAAAAGTCTATAGAGTCTTGTTCAGCAGAGAAAAACGCTTGAGAATGTTGAAACACAACCATAGACCGTTGTGTGCGCCATTTTGCCGCCAAGACCTAAGCTCTATTGTATTAATAGAACGTCTACTGTTTCCTTTTTTCTCCCTATTTACCCTTGTGTTGCAATAAAGCTGTTCGTTTGTGAGTTACTTTCTTAAAGTACCGTTGTCATGACGCACGTTCTATGTCATTAAAGGATTTATTTCTGTTCCGAGGTTTGATTTTGGATTTTTTTTTTTTTTTTGCGAATTGTCCCCAGTTTCGAAAGTTGTGTTTTTAAATTACGGAACTGGAAGCAAGGATTAGCTTGAATCTGGTCAAGCATTCATTTTTGAGAATATTTTTGGAGGAATTGGTTTGTACGTATTTCAGAGAGAGTGGGTAGTCAGTGGGATGAAATATTTGAGGGAGAAATTGTTTTTTTTTCTCTCTCTCTGAAGCGTATGGAAAATATTCTATCATGGTTAAATATTAAAGGTTAAAGATGTTTTTTTACTGGCTGTCTTTCCCAGAATAAATGTTCAAAGAAAACACCAGTTCCTAAAAAAAGTTTCATTTTGTATCCTTATTAAGAAATAGGTATTTCAAGAATGTTTTTTCTTTCTTCTTTCACTTGTTGTTATTTTTCATACACAGTTTAAGATGTGACATCTCAGCTTGGTACACCTGATGGTACCCGGATATTGATAAATGGAGTTGGAATAATGCATACAAAGATGGGGCAAAACAATGGTTTTATAAATGGAAGTTAGTGATAATGCGGCAATTAATTGTACACAGATAGTGATTATTATCCAGATCCAGCGGGTGCCCCCGGAACGTACATTTTTGGGAAGGGCGAATTCTTACCAAATTAAAACTCCGAATTCTACAATTAAATGATAAAGAAAAAAAAAAAAAAGAAGCTTAAGTGCAATACTGTTTTTCAATTATTCAATTAGTTGAAGCGTCATGCAAAATTTTTCAAATGAGAACATCGAGGTGGTCAATTTGTTTTAATATTTATTTCGAAATATATATATATATATACATATATATATATATATATATATATATATATATATATATATATATATATATATATATATATATATATATATTGAAAAATCAAATTTATCAAAAAAAAAAAAAAAAAAAGGTTGAAAGTTAAAGTAAAACAAGTTATAAATAAATAAGTCCGAACTTTGCCGAAATAAGTTGAATTATATTTATTGTTATTTGTTTATTTTATTTTTCTATTTTTGCTCTTGAGAGATTTATGAAATCTCAAACTAAAAACTACATCCCATGTCAAATATTAACTGAATTAAAGAAATGAAGAGCTGTACAATGCAGTTTCACCAGTGGCGTATCCAAAGGTTGGGTTTGGGGCCCCCAAATAATCCTAAAGGGGTTTTGCCGCCCCCTCCATAAACTGATACTTTTCTTTTGACAATAGTAAACGACTAAAATCAACCGTGCACCTTCCCCCTCCATTAATTTTAATCATATCCCACTGAAATATTCTCTTTTGGCTACGCCACTGCAATACACTCTTAGTTTGCAGTTGTAGCCAGTGATTTAAATTTGCTTTAACCCGTTTATGTCCAAGTTTTTTTTTTAAAATTTTTCAATTTTTATTTGCTTAAAACTCTTACTTGGAATGTTTTAAATACATTTTAGGCGTCAAATAGATCACCGCTGCCGTATTTATTGAGTTATTCAATGTCCTGTTTATGGGACACTGGGCATATATATGAGCAAATGAGCATGAGAATACAAAAATGATATAATTATTTTTGCTAACTAACATTACGGAAGACTTCTGGGATATATTTTAAGCAAATCATTTTAAAATAGTTTAATTTTATGAAAAATAAGTTCGCAAAAAAGACCATCTTTCTGCGATTACCCATACTGTATCGTTGTTTGACTCATTTACCTAAAATAACTGCCAACAAATGAACTCTAATGTCCAGCTAGCGGCTTCATATGGTTTTCCCAAGAAGAAGGAATGTTCCACTTGTGAAGAACAGCTCTAGTAAAAGTATATCATATTACAGGTCTTTGTCTGCAGTAACTAACAAGCGTCCCGTTTTTTGGCTACTGGGTATAAATGGGTTAAGCTTTACGTCTTGTGTTACACTATAGCCCTAGTCCCATAAATACGCTATTGTTTTATGTAGTTCAGTTTCATTTTTGGATTGCATTATCGACTTTTTTGCGTCAGAATATTGCTATAGTATACATAAATTTTTCATTAAGATTTTCATCATCTCTATTGGAAGAATGAATTCGCCGCAAATTTTACGGAACAGTAATTACTATTATTACGTTGGACGGGAAATCGACAAAGAGGAAATGAAACGTTAATTAAACCCCGTGGAATTTGAAAGGACGGATATTGGAATTTTATTCAAAACTTTTCATATTGTTATTGTGACAAAAATCTTTTTTAATAAGAAAAATATTGGGACGTGGATGTTGTATTAATTTTTCGACGCTCTTTTTTCATCCGATCGTGCGGTTTTGAAGAAATACTGACTTCACTTCTTTTCCTCTGCGGATTTCTTTTTTTCTTTCTTTCTTTTTTTTTTTTTCATCGCTCACCCTTTTAATTAATCTTTTGCAAATCTCACTTTTTTCGGGAGGAAGGAATGAGGATATTTTCCCTTTTTTTGATCAATATCCTGTGTTTAGTTTATGATTTATGTGCATTGTGGAAGGTTCTTTTGGAGTTTATTTATAACTCTGCATTCCAATTTGCTATAATGATGATTCTTTTCATGCATAATTAATTAATTAATGTTATTTGTTTCACTCCTTATTAATAATTTTTGTTTCACAGCTTCAGTTTCTGGAATTTTGATGCTAAGATCTGACTTTTTGTTATTTTTACTTCCTTTTACGTAGTAAAGGAAGTATTGTGATCACGAAAAAAATTTCACTCAAATTTCGGTCTAAATTTTGACTTAGCTCAACCCCGAATGAATGTCGCGTAGTTTTTTCGACCTATCATCACTTGCATAATGTACCTAAGTAACAACATACAAACAGCCGAAAAATCAATTTCGACCACCCCCGAGTAAATTACGACGAGTTTTCTCGTGACGTCTGTGTATACGTATGTGCGGATGTATGTGCGTATGTATGTCGCATAACTCAAAAACTATATGCCGTAGAAACATCTAGCTTGGTATGTAGGTTCTGAGGGAGGTCTAGTTGTGTACCTCCCCTTGTGATTGCATTCGAATGTTCCCAAGGGGGTCTTTTACACCTTTTTTGGGGTAAATCAATGTTAATTTCAAATACAGACTCAAGTGATATGAATTGGCGCGACCACTTTGCGACATGTCGCCAAGCTTTTGGTCGCCAAGTGCTTGACGCCAACTTGGCGACATATCGCGAAGTTGGCGACAAATTTGGCGAAAAAATTATTTTTTGAATTTGGGTTCAATTTGGCGCTATTGGCGATATTTTGCGAAAAATTCACTGAATGATATTAAAATCAGCAATATTTAGAAAATTAACCATTGTAAAAAAAATTTTGCATTGCTTTGGGGCAGATTAGGGGAGTAAATATTTGAATTGTTACCTTGCTCACTCCAAGCACTTTTTTTAACACTTAAAGCAACTACTAAGAAATTTACACGTAAAAGGAAGTAGTGTGGGGTCCATACCAGATTTTTTTGAAAGAGAATGACGAAATATTTTAGATAAAGAGCTTTTACTTATAGGGCCAGATTTACAGTTGCCACCAGCAACAGGGCTTCTAAATAAAATATAGCGGTTTAAAATCACCAATCAATGGCCTCCGGATCGCCCCCTCACAAAATTTATAATTGATCTTCAGATATTCCAAAGGCATTAAGTAACTAGTAAAATATTTTCCACCAAACTAAAAAAGTAACATTTATTAATAAATTCGATGAAAATATATCACTTACATTAGGATTATTAGCTTCAACAAATCACAAAATATTTCGTTTATCCTTTACCCTAGTAAAAATAATCTGCAGAAAATGTGTAAAAAAAAAGGATTTTTTTTTTTTAGAGATTTCTGCAGATTTTTAGAAAAAAAAAAAAAAAAATCTGCATTTTGTCTTCAATATAATCTGCCAAAACTTTTTTTTCTTTTTCTCGAAAGATTCGGTTTTTTGAAGCATGTTCCAAACATGCTTAAATTTTCTGCAGATTTTAAAAAGCTTTTCAGCTTCTTTTTTAAATTTTTTTTTTGCTGTGTATGAAAAAAAACAAGGGGATGGGGGGTTACCATTTCAAAAAAAAAAAAAAAAAAGGAAGAAAGAAAAAAGGTATAAAACCTAGTTCATTAAATTGGTAAAGAGAAATTCGGAAAAAAGGAAACTTCGTAAGAGAGAGGGGGGGGGGGTACCCCCCTGTCAATATACAGGCCTGACGACCACTACATTTAGGACTTTAGCTTCCAGTCTGAGAGACTTTTCGAAACAGTCTGGCCGAACATATTTTGAAAGATGTTCGACTACTGGAAAACCAGTCGTAACATTTTATTCCTGCCGAGCAGTTTTGCCATATTGGCAGTTCTCGGAGGAAACTCTGATAAATTTCTCACGATCGTAAACATCTTTGGTCACGTCTCCCCGACCGGACCGTGAATCGATTTCCAAACATTCCTCGCACACACTTTTGCGAATTCTGTCCGTCTTTTTCTCTGGGAAGCAATCGTTCTCAGCGAAGGTCCAGCCTTGGTCGACTCGCTCCCAAGGCTCGCAGTGTCGATCGGTCACGGTTCGGAAGGACGGCTTGAGGAGAGACTGGTGGATTGGGGGGAGCCGGCATGTCCGACATTTTGGTTCGCGCGATCGGCAGTGTCCCGATAATCCGGGATCTGTTGATCCGAGCTCCGCCAGATCCGATGCTGCTCGCAACCAGGTACTGATTATGGCACAGGCCGCGCCTGGAACTGGGGCTCCATCTTCCTGAGGGGCGCCTGATGTTCTAAAACTGTTGCACAGCATTACAGAATTCCGTATTTTTAAGAGAAATAATTTTAATAATTATCAATAAATTGAAAAAAAAAATATCTTCTGATACTTAATTAATATTTCTCTTATTCATTTTATGCAAGTAAAAAAGATTTCTTTCTTGAGAATTAGCTATAAAACTCTTAAGCTAAAATGGATATAAAAAAAAAACTATCAGTGCTAGACATAATGCGTTTAGTACGACTGCATATTGCCCTGCAATCCAAACCTGACTAGGTGACTGGAGAAAGAAAGAAAAAAAAAAAAAACGTTAAAAAAATTTAAAAGTGGAGTGTCGGAGGTGGAACACCAGTTGATTGCTAACAGAATAAAAGTGCGCGAAATATGTTTTCAAATGAAACAAGTCCAAAGCTCTCTTTGAACCAAAATGTCGAGCAGGTCGTCCCGTCCTCTGCTTAAGAGAGAAAAGAGAAAGAGAAGTGATCGAGGCTGTCTGGCAGGGCGAAAGTGGTCGAGGGCCCATTCGAATCGCATCATCGCTTCCAGGGGCCAGAGGTCGCCCCGCTCGCCCGGTGGGCTCTGCCTCCCTCCATCTTTGAGAGAGACTATGTACACTGCGTGAGCGAGATATTACGGTCCTGATTGTACCAGACGGATTTTTAAAATAATCGGACTTCACTTCTGAGAAAGGACTTTATTTTTTTCTAAGGACGATGACGCTCCCTGGTGGCTGTAGGGGAGAGGGCGAGTAGGATGTGGAAACACATTGCGAGAGTTAAATGCTGAGTTGTAACTGTGTAACATGGACTTGAGGATGTCGATAGACCAGTGCAGTAGTTCTGCCTTTTTTCCTCAGTGGTTCAACCTAATACTAAAGTCATGTTCACTTCTCACATTCCAGAGTCCCCGAACCTATCCCAATTCGTGGTTTCACCGGTTGTATGGAGCCCTGAAAGCGCTCTGTTTTTTGATCCAGAGGTATTGATGAATGGGAACTTGGAGGGCTTGGGGACTACGAACATTTTAACGTGCCCTTGTCACCAATGTCTCAACCTCCACTTCTCAACTTCTCTCAATCCGAAAGTCCTACTCCCTTCTCCCACAGAGACTCTTCTTTCCCTCTGTCATTATCGTACTCCTTTCAAAGTCACTCTCACCTCTCTAAATCCTTTGGTTACGCTTAGCTCTTTCTGAATTAAAGTTACAATCATCTCAATTAATGTTATTCTCGCTGTTTGCAGCGATGATACTGACAATGATTGGACTGATAGAGGTGAATGCCGTTATCACCTCTATCAGTCCAAAAGTCGTAATCGCCCCTCTCAAGCCTAAAGTCATATTTCTCCAAATCTTAAGTTCATACTCAGCTCTTCCACGTCGTAACGCATGCTCTTTGCTCCCAATGTCATATCCATATATCCCGAACTCATTATCACTTTTCACAATTCTCGAAATCGTACTTTACCTCTCAGTTTTAAAGTCATACTCGCTGCGTCAATTCCCAAGTTCGTACTCACTTCTTCCATTCCGAAATTCATACTCACTGCCCCCAATGTCATATTCACACCCCCCAACTCATTACCATCTCTCCTAATCCTTAAAATCATACTTTATTCCCAGTCCTGAAATCCCAATCATCTCCTCCAATCCTAAATTCATATTCACCTCTAGTAGTCCAAAAGTCATAATTACTTCTCCCAGTCATAAAATCGTATTCACTTTTCCAGACCGTTATGACGCACATCGCATAAAATAAATAAATAAATAAACAAATAAAATAAAATAAATGTTAAAAGAGTACAACACCATAATCAAAAACTGTCTTTTCGAAAATACATAATTTCTGTTTGTATCTACCTCTTTACCTACCTACTCTTATCTATTAATATATTTCTCTATATCTAGCTATCTATCTATTAATCTATAGGTGCTTGAAATATTGCAGTAAGATTTACCAAAAAATAAGCTGATTTTTGACCGAATTATTCAGATTTGCATCACTAGTGATTTTGCAATTCGATGTCAAATGGATTAGAAAGATAATTTCATGCAATGATGTTTTCATACTGAAACACCGAAAACAAGCATATTGGAAACCTTCAACATCAAATCGTTGCTTTAACGCTACTAAATTCGATTCCAGGTAAAGTCACGAAATATTCTGCCCATTATCGTTCTCTTGCCTATAATTTAACAATCAGTGGATTTTAGTTCTGAGAGAAAAAAAAAAGGAATTAATTGAGATATTATGCTATTTCTGGCACTTACACGCCAATTTTTCGAGTGTACGTGTTTGGTAAAGAGCTTTTATTATAGAGAGCATTCAGCCATGTATCCCTAATCTTGTAATCTTGTTTAGTTTTTTAAGTCGTGATGGTTCTGAGGTTTATTTTTCGTTTTCCATTTTTCGCTACTTATATTTTTTATATTTCTTTTTCTGTAATTTTAAGTTGAGAAAGGAATTGTTTTTAAAGAAATAATTATAATAAAAAAAAAAACCTTTGTGCGGAAAAATACAAAGTTAAGAAAGCACAAATACGCAGAGGGACACTGCAGACACGTGTTTCGGCGTTACAAGGAAGTCCTTTCTCAATGCAAAAAATTTTAAGCTTATGGATGCACAAACAGCTTTTGTCGGATGTTTGTGCATCCATAAGCTCACATTTTTTTTTGCATTGAGAAAGGCGTTCCTTGTAACGCCGAAACACGTGTCTGCAGTATCTCTGCGTATTTGTGCTTTTTTAACGCTGTATTTTTCCTTTTAATTGCTTTTAGTTGTTAGAAGAAGTTGTTGAAAATAGTAGTTTTTGTGAAATTTTTTTTTTTGCTTTTTTTCTTTCTTTTAAACCGTTTTCGGTAAATGTGTAGCGTATCCACCCCCTAACTCTTTCCAAGATTACTTGATGTATTTCAGATAGCTCATTTTAGTTTGAAATTGTAAAATTGAAGATTCTTCAATATGCGGCTTGGAATGACATGATTATTTTTAAAATGTACCTTCATGCTGAAAGAAAATATTTTCAAAAAATTAAAAAATATACATAGATCTGATTATGAGTGATCCGTTTTTTTTTTTTTTTTTGGTCTCAATTTTTTTATAAAGGTTGTTTTTACAATTATAATGTTCGAGAAAAAAAAAGAAAGATTGCTTGCTATTGAAGCGTATTCTGTATTAGAAAAAAAAAGAGAGATTGCTTGCTATTGAAGCGTATTCTGTATACGTTTCTTAATTTTCACGAGAAATTTCTGCTAAAAAATTTCAGTTATACATTTTGTATCCCTTTGTTGCGCAAGATCTTAAATGTTTTGAAATATAATGAAAAATCACTATGAGTGGGTTTAATTGATCCCCCAAGCATAGATTTTACAGTCAAAATTTTTTTCCAACAATTTTTTTATTGCAGGGGTGGTGTCCCCATTTGACCACGTCCCCCTACTTGGGGCATGAAAAAACGGGTTTACACCTTCAAAAAGGAATTTATATCATTTGCAAAAACATGATTGAACACCTGAGACAAAATAAAGAAATTGTTTGACTGTTTCAGTTCCAAGAAAAAATTTAAAATTGTTCATAAAATTTCTATTTTTTATTTAAAATTTTGGAATAAGTTGCACAAGAAATTGAGGGACAGAAATAGATAATTTTGTTGCTCTGCCACATATTTGTGTTCAATAATCTTAAAAGAAAACAACACAAATAAATTTTAATTTAAAAAAAATGAAAAGAAAAAAAAGAGAATATTTTTTTAATTGGTGGTTTCGTGACGTAACCACCGCGCATCAAAGGGGTATACAAGAGTTCTGACAGTTTTTAGACACGTACATCTCTTTAAAATAATTGCATTGAACTTAACAAAATGTATTTACTCAGTGCAGTGATCTTATAGTCATGTATTTAGATTTTTTTACTGACTGAACAACTTCATTTATTTTCAGGGCTCATGTGCATTTCCAGAGGAATATTCTGAATTCGTTCCTGAACTAGCTAGTTTTATTTAAATGTTAGTTTTAACAAGGTAAGCAGCATGTTTCCTTTTAATAGTTCTACTTTGGAGCAGTAGTTCTCAACCTTTCTCAATAAACATTATGTATGATTACACGCATCTCTCTCTCTCTTAAAAAAAGCTTCACGCTTCATTAAAATAGATTAAACTAGTTTAAGTTTAACTGTTCAACTGTAAAGTTGAATTAAAGGTAAATTAAATTGAAAACAAGAAATTTTATTTTAATGGACATTTTATTAAAAAGTTTTATTGATCAATCATTGATATATAATTGAAAAGTTCTTAGAGAATAATTAGTGGAACGCTGGGCTTGTTTTTGTGAACTTTTTGGTTACTGGCCTCGTAACCTAACTGATACGCAAGCTGGAAATGATAGAGTTTCAAAATAATGTTTTTATTAGTATTTGTTGATGCGTTGCCCAGTTGAACAAGTAACTGCATTATACTGGGGATTTGTTTTTTGGAAGTTCCAAAAACTGACTTTTCAGGACGCATTTAGTATAATTACAATCTCTATGAGTGTTTGTTTTTAATATACAATTGAGTCTCGATAACTCGAAACCTTATAACTCGAATGTGCCTTATCTCGAATTTTTCACTGGGTCCAAAGCAAGAGAAGGCTGCGGAAACTTCCTATAACTCGAAGCTTTTAGCCGGTCCCTTGGGACTTCGAGTTATCGAGACTCGACTGCACTAATTTCATAAATGACATGTTGATACTTTCGTTATATTGACGACTTAATGATAATTCGTGAGCTCTTTATAAAATTAATACGTTAAAAATCGGGCATCGAGGTGCACAAACGTGTCTTTAAATACATCTTTTGTGCACTGAATTGTATCTTTCTATTTTTTAATGTTTTCCTGATACACATCGTTGATAAATTAGCAAAGAAACGTCTACGCTGCGCTATTTCATTAATTAACGATAGGTTACTTTTAGAATTGTACTTTTATTTATTACTAATCGATATATTTCATAACATCTTCTGTTTCGAGTTTGTTCTTTTTTTCAAAAATGGCTGACTAACTAATATTTGTTTTATGCTTGCTTCATATTTATATCGTCTGCGGAAATTGCTCAATCAAAAGCTGTTTTTGTTGTGAATTTCTCAGAATCGTTCTTATTGCTTCCACAAATGTTCGTATAAATTTAATGATCTGTATTTTTAAAATTCTAATTGAAACATTTTCCTTTGCAATAATAACACATTTTTTAGAAATTGCGGTGCCTTTTTAGGATCTAGTAATGCTGATTTTGATATTTCTCGAGTTTTAGCTGTTCTTTTTTTTTATTAAAAAGTTCTTCGAAACTCGTTTCTGAAGAATCCTCAATCCATTTCGTAGATCAATACTTCATTTTTCGTCACTCTTGTAGCCCTCGGTCATATTCTATTTCTGGGGAAAGATTGAAAAATTCTCGTTTTACTCTGTTCATATTTGAAGCACTGCGAAAATTGGATGTACTTGCTGGGGCTCCGTGAACAGGCCGTTCATCGTGTAGTTTGGAATTTATTAATTTTGTCCCCGGTTTCGATTATATATATGTGTGTGTGTGTGTGTGTAGTTTTCTAATATTCGTCGAAATTTATATGATAACTTCTCTGTCGTTGGCTTCGAAGTAAAACTTAGTTCCTCATTTTTATTTTTAATTCAATAAATGTATAGGTTTTGTTATTCAACTTCGTATAATTAAGTTCATAAACTCGATAGTGTTCTCTTGCGGTTTTCAAGAACCCAAATAATGCTCGAAAATGTTATTAAAAAAATCCTGAAAATATTATTATTTTAAGTTTTATGTCTGTTTCTATCTTTGATTGATGCTTAACGCCTATTAAGTAAGGCCACGTTTCACAAGAAGGGCAACATTTTGTATGAGAGCACACTGATCGAGAGCGCCGGCAGGTGGGTGCGAGAGAGTGCACTTACGCAACCCTATCCGTATCTCCTCCCGGGGTTTTGTAAAAAAAAAAAAATCATATTATTTATGGAAAAATTTTTTTAATGATTTCTTGAGGATTCTTTTTTTTTTTGCAAATTTTTTTTAGTGAAAATAATTTTGAAAGGATGGGCCTGCCTCTCGTGTGTCACAAAGTGTCACACTTCACCTTCCCCCTTGCCACATCTCACGTAGTATTTTATAAGGTGTGGACCCCACACTACTTAAACGTGTAAATTTCTTAGTAGATGACTTAGTGTCAACAGATTGCTTGGAGTGAGCAAGATAACAATTCAAACATTTGCACCCCTAGTTTGCACGAAACAATGCAAACAAATGTTTTACGATGATTAGTTTTCTAAATATCGCCGATTTTAACATCATTCAGTGGATTTTTCGCAAAAAAACGCCAACAGTTCCAACTTGAACTCAAATTCAAAAAAAAAAAAAACCTCAAATTCCCGCCAAATTTGTCACCAAGTTGGCGTCAAACACTTAGCTACCAAAAGCTTGGCGATATATCGCCAAGTGGTCGGGCCAATTCATATCACAAAAATCTGTGATAAAATTAACACTGATTGAACCCCAAAAAGGAGTAAAAGACCCCCTTGATAACATTTGAATGCTACCACAAAGGGAGGTGCACAACTGGACCGCATCAGAGCTTACGTATCAAACTAGAAGCTTGTACGGCATACAGTTTTTGAGTTATTTGACATACATACTCACATACATACGTACATTACATACAGACATCACGAGAAAAATCGTCGTAATTAACTCGGGGGTGGTCGAAAAGGATTTTTCGGCTGGTTATTTTTGGTAGGTACATATGCACGTGCTGACAGGCGATACAGAAAGCACTTTAAGAGTTGAAATAACGATACCTCTTTAAGTTGACACCCGCTAAACTCGAAGTATTATCGTCTTTCTTTTTTAAATTCAATTCTTATTGACCACTAACTATCGGATTAAAAATAGAAGTATCATCCGAGAGTCTCTCTCCTCGGGGGCAACTGAATTTGGTGCAACCTCAATCTCTTCCACTGAATTCGAGACTGCGGCAGATCTGCCGCATGGAGCGGGTGACTAATAATCAGTGGCCTGGTGCCACGACGCGGAAATCCTGCCCCGTTGGGAGCTCCCGCCTCGACTGGAATGTGGGACTCTGGCAGTGGCGCGATTTCCATCAGCCAGTGGCGTGGCCCTCTTCCGATAGTCTGGAGCAGGGGTCCTCAACCTTTCTTAACCCGCTTTCGCCCTACGAGAATGCATTAGTTTAGAAAAAACAGTACGCTCCCGATTATCCGCGAATTGGGTGGCACGGGTATGACGGATAACGAAAATCGCGGATAATCCGGGAAAGCATAAAATAAGGGATAGAGAAGATAGAAAATGTCTTATGCTTCAAAAAAATTGCAACCGCAGGGGTGCCCACAGGGGGGGGGGGGGGGATTATGGCGCAAGTTGCGCCATCAAAATTTTTGGGAGGGATTTTTTTAAACTAATTTATTTATTAAATTATTTTTTGATTTATTTTTTTAATTTTAATTTTCAACGGATTTTTTAATAAAAAATATTCATTAATTTATTTTTTAATTTAAATTATTTCTTTTATTTCCTTATTTATTTATTTATTTATTTTGTGTGCGTCTGTGTGTGCTTGGAATGTCTGGAGCGGAAAAAAAAGCGATTATACTTTGTGCAAAATTCGAACTTTTAAAAAATTAATAACAAATAAAAAAATAATGGTTATAATTTAGAAAAATAAATAAATGTTTAAAAAAATAAATAAAAATGTTTAAAAAAAATAATGTTTAAAAAATAAGTAAATAATATTAAAAAAATAAATAAAATAAAAAGCACAAGAGGGTTGTGAAAATTGGGGGGGGGGATGGCACCCCCTGTTAAAACGTGATATGCACAAACAGTGACGATAGGTGCATCATAAAAATTTATTTGTATTTAAGGTTCTCTAGCATGTAAAATCTATAAAGGTAACTAAGAATTTGTTTCCCGAAACTATAAAAATAAAACTATTGCGCCGACTAAACCAGAATGGACTTAGATTCCGGGCTTGTCGGCGTAGACCAATGATGGGAGGACACTGTTTGAGCGGCGAGTTCCTTTAAACGTAAGGGCGTAAAAGTAAAACGTAAAGGCAGACAATAATTTACTAAATTTTATGGTTGTTGTCTCGTGTCAGCTATAGGCTGGCTATTTGGGGCGCGCTACTTCACTTTTTCCAACTACACCGTCATTTGATGTGAAGTCCGACTTCCACAGGACGCACACATGTCATACGGACCTGTTTATAGGGTAGGCAACTTTTCACAGCACAACGACCAACGACACATTCACGCAAAGACAGGCGAGAGACGCATCCATACCCGAGCCAGGATTCGAACCCGGAACCTCTTCATCCGAGTCGGACTTCTGACCAATAAACAAGGTGGCCGGCTTCATTTTATGGTCTCATATGATTATTAAAAGACAGTGTTAGACCCCTTATTAATGTTGTTAAAGGAACTGATGTGCACACAAACCTCAACAAGATCTTAGATTTAACTAAAAAAAATTTTTTTTTATTTGTTTAGTTTTAAGGATTTCATACGTTCTAACTAACAATAAGGTATTGAAAACGAAGTTTTGTATGAAATGTTACGTTTAATGTGTTAAAGTATCTGAACTTGTACTTAACAAAAAGCTTCACTTGTGCTATTTAGCATCTGTTTCTAGTTGTGCTACTTGTATTAATTGGGGAGGGGGTGGGGGGTAGTGTTCAAAGGAGGACGTAAAATCCGAAAGGTTGAGAATCCCTGCTCCGATGTGTGATTGGAATAATAGTGCAATTTTATGGCAGTATTAAATACTCCATTATTCGTCATTCTAATTTACCATTTTTTTGTAAGTGTGCTGGTAGAATTTGATTTTTTCGATATTTCCTGATAGAATAGAATCCACGTTCGCAGTTTTAGAATCGTTTTCTAAAAGAAAAATCAAACAAAAATTTCAGCATCAGGATATGTGGTTAAGGTCAGCCAGCTGGCGAGTGTTGCATTTGGAACACGCTTGCAAAAATCCAGCTGGGAACATTTCGCGGAGAGAGGTGAAATTCCTGTCCCACGCAATATACCTGCATAGAGCAGTTATTTCTCGTACTCGGTCCCGTCATCAAATGTAATGGAACATGGTGGGACTGCGTCACGCGAGACGTTTGATTTCGTGCTGTTGCCAACATTTTCTGTAAAATGTTCTAAAATGTATTCACGCGGAGCTTGGTAATTTGGTCGTTAAAAACGTACCCATTCTTGGGACTGGAATGCAGAGGGTGTGTTTTTATTTTTGATGACTGTGCTGTTATTTTGTTGACTTGAGGTGTAATGTCAAATCTATAGTGTTTTATCTTTTTGCCAATTAATGCTGTCATATCCTCTTTTCTCGATAGCTCTTGTGAATGCTCTTTTCTTCATGGAAATAAGTGGGGAAAAAATATATAAATTTAGCTAATAACTAGATTTGAGGACAGGTCGACATAGTCAACATTTTGGAACCAGCACGCTTTCAAGCCGGTTTTATTTTAGGGATTTAAAAATACTATGCTGTTATAGTCGTCTGTTGTGTCATAAAAACTGGGGTGCCCCTCTCAAGCTCAATGGCGCAAATTCCCCCTCCCCCAAAATGTTCACAACTCTCTTGTGTTTTTTTTTTACCCCTCTTTTTACTTCCTTTTACATAGAAAAGGAAGTATTGTGATCGCGAAAAAAAAAAAAAAAATCACTCAAATTTTTGTCTAAATTTTGATTTTGCTCACTCCCGAATGAATGTTGAGTAGTTTTTTCGACCTGTCAGCACATGCATATGTACCCACCAACATATAAACAGCCGAAAAATCCTTTTCAACCACCCCCGAGTTAATTACGACGAGTTTTCTTTTGACGTCTGTATATACGTATGTATGTGCGTCTGTTTGTATGTATGTATGTCGTATAACTCAAAAACTATGTGCCGTAGAAGCTTCTAGTTTAGTATGTAGGCTCTGAGGGGGGTCTAGTTGTGCACCTCCTTTTGTGGTTGCATTCGAATGTTCCCAAGGGGGTGTTTTACCCTTTTTTTGGGTTCAATGCAGACTAAAGTGATATGAATTGGCGCGGCCACTTGGCGATATATCGCCAAGCTTTTGGTCGCCAAGTGTTTGACGCCCACTTGGTGACAAATCATCAAGTTGGCGACAAATTTGGCGAAAAAAATTATGTTTTGATTTTGGGTTCAATTTGGCGCTATTGGCGATATTTTGCGAAAAATCCACTGAATGATGTTAAAATCGGAGATATTTAGAAAATGAATCATTGTAAAACATTTTTTTGCATTGTTTCGTGGTCAACTAGGGGCGTAAATGTTTGAATTGTTATTTTGCTCATTCCAACCACTATTTTAATTAACACTTAAGGCATCTACTAAGAAATTTACATGTAAAAGGAAATAGTGTGGGGTCCACACCAGATTTTTATTCTATTTATTTTTTTTAAATTTTAGTTGAATACCCCTAAAGCACAGCTAAATAGTTCTCATGGGATATGTGCCAAAGTTTCATAGTTTGCAATGTCATAGGTATAAAATTATGTATGGTAAATGCAAAAGAATGAATCAGAATTGTCTGACCGCGGGATTTGCGATATTTCCCCAAATTTGTCATCAAAAAGTTTTTTTGACAGTTTTAGATTCAGTGATAACTTGGTGATATTTGACGGTTTTCTCCTCATAGCCCCAAGATTTGACCGATTCCCCAGACCGTCTCTGTACAACTGTCTTTTCTGCCTTCTTCGCGGTACGGTAGGAAGAGCGCATTTCGCACCGCGCAAATATTATTCCTTCACGTTTTAACCCATAGCCATAATAAATGGGTTAGAAAAACTAAGACGTATACTTTCTGATTCAAACTTTAATATATATTGTTTTCTCTATACAGGGTGTCCACTCCAATCGTGGACCAATAGCTAATTTCTAAACCGTTAGAGATAAGCATATAGTTTATTTAGGAAAAAATCTCAAAATTATGAAAGGAATTTTGGGTCTATTCAATGTTTTTCAAAAAATCAAATTTTGAAAGAGTTACGAAATTTAAATTTTTATACAGCCCCCCAGTCCTATCAATCATATTTAGTAAAACATTCTTGACACTGTAACGTTTAAAACTAAAAACAAATCACTCTTCTACCACAAAAATTGACCGAGTTATGACGTTTTGAAAAATCAAGATTTTGCATTG
The DNA here is from genome assembly GCA_038373865.1 of Uloborus plumipes. NCBI lineage: Eukaryota > Metazoa > Arthropoda > Arachnida > Araneae > Uloboridae > Uloborus > Uloborus plumipes. The sequence continues at coordinate 3,412 of JAXGGA010003962.1, read as the reverse complement.
TTTCATGCCGTCATCGAGAGATCGCTTAAGGGACCGTATGCGAAATCCTTCAAAATCTTGATTTTTCAAAACGTCATAACTCGGTCAATTTTTGTGGTAGAAGAGTGATTTTTTTTTAGTTTTAAACGTTACAGTGTCAAGAATGTTTTACTAAATATGATTGATACGACTGGGGGGCTGTATAAAAATTTAAATTTCGTAACTCTTTCAAAATTTGATTTTTTGAAAAACATTGAATAGACCCAAAATTCCTTTCATAATTTGGAGATTTTTTCCTAAATAAACTATATGCTTATCTCTAACGGTTTAGAAATTAGCTATTGGTCCACGATTGGAGTGGACACCCTGTATATTAAAAAAAAAGTAAGCTCAAAGATACTGTGAAATGATGTTTGTGGCCGGCATGCGTCCAGGCGGCCCCCGACGAGCGGGGTTTGGTGAGCGATGCAAACAGAGGGCGGAGTATCGTAGTTACTATTTAAAAATATAAAAAGTGTATAATTTTTAAATTGTAGAAATAAAGAACGTGATGAATTGACAATTTGAGTTGGGACAATGCGTCGCGATATCAATTGACGTCCTTTTGTTTTAAATTTATTTCTGTGTGTCTTTCTTTCTGTTTTGTTAGCTTGTTCTGGTTCACTTTTGTGACGCCGATTAAGCACCACCTCTCCAACTTTATATAACGCGTTGCGATCTCAAAAACTTTGGTGCATTGTGGGCAAATGTTCAATTTTTGCTCCGTGTAAATTTTAATGAGACGCATTTGTTAAAGTTCTTTTAAACAAAATGTCGCATTAGGCTTTAAAATTTTAACTTTAAAAAATTATTGACTAGTGGCTGGCGGATATTTAAGTAGCCACTTTTTATTGGTCATTCATAGTACCTTTTATCAATTGATAAAATGAAAAAGGTACTTTTTGTTTTACCATCGAACTGACTTAGTCTGGAAATGTTTTTGCAAATAAAAAATGCTTTTACTGTAAAAAGTACTTGCAACAGTTCTTTTTATCTACAAATTTCACGAAAATTTTTAACTGCAGAAATACCGTATTTTTCGATAGCAACAGTCAAGGGCGGATACAAAAACGTTTCAAGGAAGGGGCGATTGATTTTTTTCTTGCCCGTTATTCCATATCCTCGTTCACAAATGTTGACCACAAATGTTTCGGTCTTCAATTTTAAAACGAACTGGAAAAAAGCACCAATTCTCCCTTTCCCAAACATCAAAAATTGTCCAAAAATGTATTTTTGAACTTCAATGTTGAAAATTTACTGATGGAGAGTCATTCAAGGGAGGGGCGATCCCTTGTATCCGCCCTTGGCAACAGTGGAGCCCTTTTTGAAGAAAAGATGAAGGGATTCCATTGCAGTCTTGAAATAGCTCTTTGCTGTGTTACATCCACCCTGATTTGGTGCAGAGGTTGATTTTATTCGTGACGTTATCCATTTAGGCAAAATCTATTTTATGCCGGGCAGTGATCGCCCCGATTCAACTCTTGGCTCTGAACCTGGGTAATGGGAAAGGGGGGGGGGGGCGAATTCCAATAACCGCGCTCGGCATCCTGTGGCAAAAGGCTTTAAAATTTGAGAACTCCGGACCCGCGGTCCCCATCGTGAACTGAATGCCGAATTTGATAAGTAGATCGTTAACACACGATTTTCACTTTAGTTTTACGATCCCCGGGTTCAAGAAAGAGGGAATTAATGCCGCTTGCGTGTTCCGCAGCCTGTTATTGGCGTGCTTTTTTTCCCCCGCCAAAATGACATTTTTTTTTTTGCTTTTCTTTAACGATGCCCCAGAATGGCACGGTTGCAATTAATTATTGATGGGAGAAAGTGAGTCCTGGCATTATTTATGTAATGAAAATGGATGATTGAATCGCATAATTTATGTCGTCATATTTGCAGCCAATGGGGAGGGTCGTTTCTGCTGTGATGTAATTAAAAGTAATCTTAATCGACTTAATTGACTTCTTCACCTCGCTCTAGCGCGCTGGTGATTGGAAGTATTAATGATTTTTGATGCGGCAGGTCATGTTGCATTTCTGCGAGTTTTTTTTTATTTTTTATTTTGGTTATGAAAAATGTAAACAGAATTAACTTGTATGTGTAAAAATAAACTCTGACAGAAATATATACAACTAGCGATACCCGCACGGCTTTGCCCGTGGTATAAAATGAAAAGTTCATTTGTAAAATAATTGATATAGCAAAAAAAAAAAAAAACTCTATTTTAGTTATAATTCAACTATAATTCCTTCAAAGTATGATATAAAAATCTGGTATGGAACCCACACTACTTCCTTTTACGTGTAAATTTCTTAGTAGATGCCTTAAGTGTTAAAATAGTGCTTGGAGTGAGCAAGATTACAGTTCAAACATTTGCATCCCTAGTTTGCCACGAAACAATGCAAAAAAATGTTTTACAATGATTAATCTACTAAATATCACCGATTTTAACATCATCCAGTGGATTTTTCGGAAAATGTCGCCAATAGCGCCAAATTGAACCCAAATTAGAAAAAAAAAAAAATCGCCACATTTGTCACCAACTTGGCGTCAAACACTTGGTCGCGCCAATTCATATCACTTTTGTCTGCATTGAAATTAACACTGATTTACCCCATAAAAGGAGTAAAACACCCCCTTGGGGACATTCGAATGCAACAGAACCAACTCACAGAAACCAACAGACATCTTACCAAAGTTTAAAAGAAGAAGAAAGTTTTCTTATCTAACTTCAAAAACAAAATAACACATTTTCCGAAATGACACGCTTTAGAAAGAACGTTGAAATATCGCAATTTATACGATATTATTGAAGGTTCTTGGCGCTATTTAAAAAGTCGCCAATTTAGTAGCTAATTTGGGATACCTTGGATAACTCTGAACGCCTATCCCTTCCATAAATAAAGAAACTTACGTATTATCACTTTTGTGAAAGAGAAATTGTCGCCAAATGTTGAGGTATTCTCTATGAAGCTGATTACTTTTTGGCAATCTGAAATCAATTTGAATATTATATTTGACGCTAAAAGTACACCATTCCTTAAGGCGTTAAAATAATTTCCAACATTGCGGTATATCATAGCAAATAGTTTGGACATGAAAACGAACCATTGATTGGATTTTTGGCGAGAAAATATAGTAACATACTTTGATTGAAAACAGCAATAGGTATAAAGAACAAAATAGTGTTCGTCTGAAAAATAATGCATGCCATCTAAGCCTCTACAAATCTAAAGGAGTTCCGAAATATGAAACTGAATCTCATTTGTTTTTAAAAAAAGATTAATCTATTAATCAAATACCTTTTTTATCCTTTATACTTGAGATAGTTATTGGGAAAACTTCCATTATTGAAGGCTCTTGGCGCGATTTAAAAGATCGCCAAATTTACGGTAGCAAG